>JXSR01S011621.1:18752-31679 GCA_000969725.1 Ophiothrix spiculata
ATTTTGTATCATTTTACGAGCAAAATGGGATGCAAATTTATTAAATAATCTAATTCATAAACGACAAAAAATAATACTGTTTCTTTTGTGAAAAGAAATAAGACTTTTAATTATGACCATCAAAGTCAAAAACTTTTCTGAACTAAATAAATCATCACCCGACAAAAACAATGAAGCATTCATACGCACTAAATGCCCGCCGCGCAAACTGGAACGCACCAAGCGCAGTGCATTGTGAATTCCACTGCGCTCCATGTACTTTGTATTCTTGCGTTCTGATTGGCTAGGGGATACGCAGAGTGTATGAATGATCACCAATTGGATGTAGAAATAGATATAATGAGAGATTTATGTTTGTGTTTATGAGAAGACTATTGGTTTTCGTGATATGTGCTTTTATTAATTTTTGAAAATCACAAAAAACAATGCCAGAACACATTTTTATTTCCCATGCCCAAATCCTAAAGCCAAGATACCATTGAAAATGGAAGGAAAAGTGACTAATGCGCAAAATTATGTGCAGCAATTTATACTGAATAACCTTATTTACCACATGAACAATGTGTGCAGTGTTACCAGCTCATCTGAGCCACTGCCATAGTGGACCAGCAGGTTTATGTGATTCCCAAGCCACAGAGCAATTACAGGTACCCCTTTTCCCAAGGGGTACCTACAAGGCTCTAACCCAGGACCTGCAGGTTTTGAATCGTGCACCCCAAGGCAACAAATATAAAAACCCTGTTTTACGGTCCCGACCAACGGATTTTAGGCAAATTTTTTTTAAGAAAAAAAATGCCAGACCGACCGACCCCCTACTTGAGAGGTCCACCCGCCCATTAAACAGGATATTATTTTTTTGTCGCCTAACCACTCAGCACACTCCCTTCTCTATTGCCGTCTTCATTTGACCAGATATGTGATGTTTGCCTTTTCTTTTTCACTTTATTTTTGCAGCGATATGAACCACAATACACAGTACGTAGTAGGTTTGTCACTCAGTTGTCTGGGTAGCATCTGTTCGCCAGAGATGAGTCGGGATTTGGCTGGGGAGGTTGAGAAACTACTCAAAACGTCCAATGCATATATTAAAAAGAAGGTGAGTTCATCCATAAACAGTTGGAAATTTGGTAGTTAATGAATCATTAGCTACAGTTATATTGTTATGCACTCTTCATGACTATCACTTTAGTCCAAAACAACAAAATTTAAGAACACTTTATTTAGGGGTTAAAGGTGGTTTCAGCAGGCCTTGTATTTTGAAAATACCTGGTGTGATTCAAAAAGCACTTCTCAAGATATTCAGGTGTGCTGCAGGTGTGCGTTTCATATCTAATTGGGTATAATTTCACCAGATATAGGTGTGCTGAAAATCACATTCCTCCTCAAGATTATTTTAGGTGTGTGATAGGTGTGCTATTGCACTCACACGCCTCAAAATACAAGGCCTGTTTCAGGGTAACTGTCGTTGCGGCACACGACTAAACATTTGCAATTTTGAGTTGTCGTACTGCAGCGGGACACATTTGCATATTGCCGCAATGATCTGTCGCAAGAAAAGTTTAATGTATTCCAACTTGAAAAATTGTTATGTTTTTTAAACAGTGAAAATCTTTCTGAAAAAGCATCAATTTTATGTGGAACGTTCCTCCTTTGACGATCTTTCAAAAAATGTATCAAAATCTGAAGCAAGCTGCTGGTTTTTGGCATGCTTGTTGTTTTGCAGTTTGCAACTGATACTGAACTGTATGTAGTCCCAAGTTCTAGAAAAGTAACAAACAGTGTGTAAACTTATTTATACTATGTAAATATCATAGATTAAAGAAAGTACAGATAGGAAACGGGTCTAGATTTGAACCCTAAATATTCCGCTAAGTTAAGGGATTGCGCAACGCGGGCGCTACACCTGGAAGGATGCTGCGCGAGTGTGTAGTAGTCCAGCTCTGCGTCCTGTCGCACGGCACAATAACAACGCAATACGCATCTTACATTAATTTTTCCGCCAAAATGTGCGTAAGCCAGGAACAACGCTACATTGGCTTGATAGCGTCATTCTCAGTCAAATTACCATTCAGTTGCCGGAGTACGGTAAATATACTTCCTGAACACGGCGGTGCTGGGCGCAACACACTCTTAAAGTTCTGTAGTCTGATGATTAATGGAAAAATGTATACAACCCTCCAGGGGGGGGGGGGTGTCACTCTCTGCTTGTCTGTATAAGGAGATATGGTGAGTTTATGTGATCTCAACCTGTTACCTGTGCATTATTAGTCGGCAAGATGATAATGGAAGGCAGAGAACTCTGGTCTCAAAATAATCCGCTGACTTCTGCAGAGGTTCCATATTTCAGGTTTTAGTTCATATTCAAAGTTCTATCAGCAACATAGATTTACAGGGGAGATACAAGGCACGTCGCCATCTTTATTCCGGCATGGAGACAAAATTAGGGGTATTCGGGTTTTTGCCGATAGCTTGCCGATGATGCATCGCATCTTGTCATAATGCGCCAATATTGAAACACGCACATACGCTTTGCGTGCAGGTTGGCGTATCATTCTCGTAAAGTATTATTTGCGCAGGTTGTCTCTACGCGTAACCAAGTCTCGGCACTTGGGAGTTGATTTAGCGGGGACCGAGTGGACTCGAATACCCCCAATTTGAGCTCCATGGCTGACGATGCCATTAGACAGTGTGGTATACAAAGCCTGGTATCTCCCCTGTAAATCTATGATCAGCAATCACTTATGAGTACCCTTGTGAGTTGACAAAACATGTGCTTAACTCCTGCACAGCTGGATGATGAGTATGATGCATAAATCTCAACCCTAGCAAGAAAAATGGATATTTCCACTCATACACAGGGTTCGTACGGTCCTTGAGAGTCCTTGAAAATCCTTGAATTTGAAAACACCTTTTCAAGGCCTTGAAAGTCCTGGAAATTTGCACAGAGTCCTTGAAAGTCCTTGAAAATTGATAATTTATGGCTAACTGATCCCAAATTCAGCGAGTGGATTGATGTCGGCAGGAACAAGAGTTCAGCATACTGCAAATTATGCTGTGGTAAGTCCTTGAAAATCATGCTTTTGGACCTTGAAAGTCATTGAAAAGTCCTTGAATTTTAAAGGCTCCAAGGTGTACGAACCCTGCATACAGCTGTTTATCAGGGTTAGTACGGATCCTTGAAAGTCCTTGAATTTTATTTTATTGTGCCACTCCTTGAAAAACTGACTTTATCCAAAAAAGTCCTTGAAAGTCCTGGAATTTTTGAATATCAGAAATGTTAAAAATTAATATGTCAAAAGAATTAACCATGCAATTATTTTTATCAAAAATGAGCGAAAACAAATTTATTTTATTTTGTTGACACATATTCCGTCGGCCGCCGCTGATAGGGTAAAAGTCCTTGAATTCTTCTTGGAAAAGTTCTTGAAAGTCCTTGAATTTTGTAAGAGAAAAAGTGTACTTACCCTGTTTATGTTTTCTATTACAGGCGGCCTTATGTGCTGTTCGCATCACACGTAAAGTGCCAGAACTTATGGAGATGTTCATCCCTTCAGTTAGGTCCTTACTCAATGACAAAAACCATGGTAAGTACAAGCTTAAGATATTTTGGATAATTTCTTGTACTTTCCATTTTTTCTTTTCAGGGCTACAATTTTGACAATAGTCTTGAGGTCTTGTAAAGTTTCAAAAATCTATGTTTATCCTAGAAAATATTTTGTAAACTTTGAAAAGTGTTGCAAGATTTGAAAAGTCCACCAATTGAGACAAACTAAACTGAATTATTGGACTCTTCCTGTGGTATCTCTGATGCAGTGTATCTCAAGCGGTTCGGTCCAAATACTAAGACTTGGCATCCAAAAACATTCGCTCACCCAAGATACATTCCCTCATGAAACGGAGAGAAAATATTGCTTACAATTCTTGTATATTGGTTAAATCGATGTTAGCATTATTTAAATCAATGGCAACATCGATTTAATCAATATTCAAGCATCGTAAGTGTCATTACCTCTCCATGTGACCGAATAAGCCAGGGGGCACTCAAGTATAATGCTGAAAGCATATTGTAGCGTGACCAAGAAAAAGGTGAAAAAGGGTTATTTTTTGAGGTCAGAAGGGTGAATCAGGTGACAATGTTTAGGGTATCAAAAGCAGCCATTTTCAAGAAATGGGTACATTTTCAAACACTAGTGTTAAAACAGTATCGGTAAAATCCCCATTTAGGGTGTGAATAGGGGAAAAATTGTATATTTTGGCTTCAGAAAAAAATCACCCTTGAAGGAGTGTTTTGAAAAACTGAAGTCACGCTATGTCTGCAGCATTATACTTGAGTGTGCCCCCCCCCCCTTGGCGAATATCACACAAGAATGTCTCTCGGGTGACTGAATGCCTTTGGACATCAAACCTAAATCAAATTATTGTAATGAAATACATTAATTTATGCATTTGTGTTGCAGGTGTCCAACTCACAGCTGTTTGCCTGGTCCATGAGATGTGTGTCAGAAGTCCAGATACATTATTGCATTTTAGAAGGGTGAGTATGGTATCCACTATGACCAGAAAGAACTGACCATTACAAAACAACTTTATAAGAATTTGGATATGAACTATGTACAAAGCTATTGTGTCCTAAAGGAGCATGTCTGATTTTTCCAAATTTACTTTTTGTTTGTGTCATTGTCAAGCAGTTTTTTTGTTAAAGCAAATGTGGACCAGGAGCCAAAATGAGCTCCTTAACCTTAAAATGGAGCCCAGTACTGCAGTTTCCAGTGTAAAATATTGAATAGACCGGGAGCCAAATCTTAAGAACCGTTGGGTAAATTTACCCCAGCTCCCGCTTAACAAAAACCTTGTTATCAAGGATCACCACTGAAGCGGTTTAAGTTTCAAATTTCAGGTTAATCGGTAAAACTGTTTTGTTTTTATGGGCAATTTCGTTTTTCAAAGCTGCCTATACATTACTGTATAAAAATTAATTATGGTTACCATAATTGGACACATTTTCACATATATCTCTAAAACGTAACTTCACTCAGCTGTGAAATTTCACATAGGTTATGAGAAAAATGCTCAATATTTTGGTACCAAAATCTCAAAAAGTTTAAAAAAAAAAGGTTGAAGCAATCGGGTCATGCTCCTTTGATTCTTAATACAGAGATGCAAGTCTTCAGGAAATTTGAGTGAAAATCCCTTTATATGAGGCCATTATTGTAGTAAAGGAAAAGGAAAACTATAGGAAATAGTGTTTTAGGGAAAAAAAATCTTGTATGACTTGTATCCTTGTAAACAAACTGAATCCCTCAAGATCAAGGGTACCAAGAACAAATCATTGTGCTAGAGTGTGTGAGAAAGAAGGTCATGTCTGCAATAGCTGCCATTTTTCATAAAGTTGCATTGCTATATTGAATGTCTAGTCTAGTGCCAGTGGCTTTTGAAAACCTGAAGAACCATTTCAAGAGCCACTGACAAATGGGAGAGAAAATTTGAGTGATTTTTTCACATTTTAGCACTTGACAAGGGTGTTTGAAATAAATGTAACATATTGCAGCCATTTGCAGATGCGACTTTTTTGCACTCACATGATGAACTCAGTTTGGCGGAACTCACAATTCGGATACGTATCCGAATTCGGATACCCACATACATTATGTATCCATATTGTGATACCCGTATCCGAATTCGGATATGGAGGGGTATCTGAATTCTAATAAGCCTGTCGTGGCGCAGGAAACAAATCGATAGCGCAAGCCGACAAGTACATACATGTAGAACATCTCTCTTGCATCTATGATAAATCTATCTGTGGAAATGTCATTTCCATCTGTGCAATTCCAGCAGGACAGCCTCGGAACATATCCTGATAGCTCCTTATCACAGAAGACAAAATAATTTGGCCAAAACGTTCTTAGAATTTAGATGACAAATGATGATAATGTTATTGACTATTAAACATACCGGTATGGTGCAAGGTGAGGCTGAATATTCATTTCAGCTGATATCCCGTTTCAGCTGCTTTTAATCCAAATTCGGATACGGGTATCAGAATTGTGATACGGAGTATCCGAATTGGGATATGTATCCGAATTGTGAGTTCCGCGGAACTGAACTGCATCATAGACACAAGCACAGGTACCGCATGGTTAGAGGCTTGTGAAGTAAGGCAGTCTATCTAGTGCTGACTATGGAACTCTTATCCAGAGCCCATAATTGGGCCATGCAGGCCTGATGTAGGGTTTGAAGTAAGATGCAAGACCCAAGAGTCCACAGGCACAAATATTCCATGGTTAGAGACCTGTGAATTAGGGCAGTTTATCTGGCACTGGTCTGTTTTAAACTCACACGTGGAATACTAAAAACACCTCCGTAGTACTACCACGTGGCCTAAGACAAAGTACTGATTTGTTTATTTTTAAATATATTTCTAAATGAAGTTGCTGCAAGTTTTTTGACGTGTAGTAAAACAAAGATTTATTTTGTTGAAGTACTGCAATGTACTGTCACTCAATGTTGGATCGTCCTACATCTTAGGAATAGTATTTTGCGATACTTTTTCATACTATGTTGTATTTGTAATTACACACATTGCTCTGGCTCAGGCTCAGAAGAAGTCCAAGACTGAATATCCAATTTCCAAATTCATCAAAACAAACTTAATGTTTGATCAACCCAAAAATTTCAAAAAAAAAAATATCTTAAAAGTGGCAAAAGAAATTGGACATTCTAACATATTTTTCCCCTGATGACACAATCACATTCTTTTCAAATGATCGATCACCTCTTTGCATTTTTCCTTTATCCTTTGATCGTTCATGTATCTAGAATGGAAAGGTAGGCTTGTCGACTGATTTATTTCAGCTTTCTTTTATCATTGTTTTGTTTGGGCAGTTCTACTACTAAATCCGATCTTTTCACATCATTTGCATGTGCAATTCATATGTCATCAGGTTGGGTAGTTTGAATACCGTCGCATTGATTAGTTTGTCTGAGTTTTCTGCACTGCATTTGTGAGGGGTTCTGTTTAGTTTTTTTAATACCGTCCCATTGATTAGTTTGTCTGGGTTTTCTGCACTGCATTTGTGAGGGGTTCTGTTTGGATAGATTAAGGGACTGCTTCAAAACTTAAACGGCGGTTGCCTGTTTGGAACAGCCAGTTGAGTTTTAAGGGACTGCCTCAAAACACAACCGGCGGTTGCCTGCTTGGAACAGCCAGTTCTGGCCGGTTGCTATTGTTCTAAATAATGGCAACCGCCCAGAACTGCCGGTTCTGGGCAGTCAGCTGCCGGTTGTATTTTGAAGCGGTCCCTAAAGGTCAAATGTTCTGATCAGGTTGTGCACTGCATTTGTGAGGGGTTCTGTTTGGATAGATTATGGGACTGCTTCAAAACTCAACCGGTGGTTGCTTGTTCGGAACAGCCAGTTATGGCCGGTTGCTATTGTTCCAAACAATGGCAACCGCCCAGAACCGGGCGGTCCAGAACCGCCGGTTCCGGGCTGTTGGCTGCCGGTTGAATTTTGAAGCGGTCCCTAAAATTCAAATGTTCTGATCAGGTTGTGCACTGCATTTGTGAGGGGTTCTGTTTGGATAGATTATGGGACTTCTTCAAAACTCAACCGGTGGTTGCCTGCTCGGAATTTCAGCCAGTTCTAGCTGGTTGCTATTATTCTATAATGGCAACCGCCCAGAACCGCCCTGATTCGGGGCGGTCAGCTGCCGGTTAAATTTTGAAGAAAGGTCAAATGTTCTGATCAGGTTGTGCCAGATAGTGCATGTATTGGATACATCATCTGATATTGGAAACGTAGTTTGTCATTTATGGGTGATTTGTCCTGGGGTTGATTAACGCTATATTAACAATTTTGCAGCACACCTCAACACTAGGCTATTAGTGGATTGTACTGTAGTAGGACATCTTATTCCTGTCAGTTAAATAAATATTGTTGAGCAAAGTCGATCCTTGGTTGACTGCCAAGAATGGCCTGTTCTGGCCAGTTGCTATAATTGCTCTATAAACAACCACCTAGAATCGCCGGTTTTGGGCGGTCAGCCACCAGAGAGTTTTGAAGTGACTGCAAACAAGCTTGACTCCAAATAATTTCCCCAGATTTCTTTTTTTCGAATATGTTGTCGCTCTTGAACTTCAATGTTAATATACTGATTCTAAAATACTAATTAATGATTAGAATATCTCAGCCATTTGTAAGTTGAAAATAAAGACAGTATTAGTCAAATTAAATGATAGGCATATCAGTTTGTAGGTTAGCACTTACCCAGCGTCATCTGTAGATAATCAGTTCATTTTAACTTTTAAGTTCCCTGGCTTGCGGTGATCTTGGCTTTCATGAAATATGGCCCATTTGTGTTTACTGACAGAAATTATATCCTATTATAATATATCCATTTAATATAAGTGTTGTCTTTATGAACCAAGTACAATAGTGTAATTCTGATGGTGATGGGTCTTTTTGTGTTTCCTCATTCGGTTTTAACGTTCTACGTTTCGTGTCCCTCCTTTGTTTTTGTTTTTTATTAACCTTCTGCACAAAAACATAAATGTATATAAATGATTGCACAGTACCAGGCCTTCCGATTTTCAAAGACAATAAAACTGGATTTTACATGGCCTTGGTCATCACTGTTTCCCCTAACGAGTAGACAATTTCTTACATGGGAAGGACAAAACAAATTGATCCAAATTTTTCTCTTTAGGTTTGAACCATTTCACAAATTTTCTGATGGTGTTTCAGTTTGCTAGCATAAATTGACTTTTCTGTAATATCTGGTCAAAATTTTACACCATAAAAAAACATTGTAACACACGTGCCTAAAGTTGAAAAATGAGAAATTATGAACAATTAGCTGAATGAATTGTGCATGAATAAGCCTTTTTGAGGTATGGCTGACATTGCACACTCGACTAAACATCTTTTGTGTTTCCCGGGTTTTACCCAAACCAAAGTACGCCCTCTCCTATTGTTATCTTAATTTTACCCATTTGGAATAGCGTCATCTCCTTTTGTGACGACCATTCTTTTAAAGGCTTATGAATATTTCTTCGATTTTGGCTCGTTAAAATTATGGACTCACCACAGTCTATTGTCAATGGGTTATAAAATCAAGCCCTTTATACATCACTGATCATTTAATTGTTGCCATTTTTTAACCATTTTGTTTCAGTTGGTTCCAAATCTTGTCAGAATTCTAAAGAATCTAATTATGTCTGGGTACTCACCGGAGCATGACGTATCGGGCGTCAGTGATCCATTCCTTCAGGTAAGACTCATACCCTGGTCACATAACCTTGCGGCGAGGTTACGATGTGTTTACGGTGTCAATTCAGCGGACGCTGGACATGTCCGCCCGTTGTTCGTGAGCCATAGAGACGCCAGAAGCATGCCGAAAGAATTTAATTCAGAGTTAAAACCTTACGTATACGATGTCTTCAGTTATGGTCACATAACCAATAACCATCGGCGTCCAACCGGGCATCGCAAGCATTCACCGGTGTCATACCGGCATTGTGGCTTCTTGCGGCTTATGTGACCAGGGTGTCAACAGAATCTGATTTGTGTTAAACTGATCTCAGAGATTGTGTTGCTTCATGCAAAATTTCATTTCGATGTTCTCGGTTTTTCGTATTCTTTTGGTTACGTTTATGTCAGTCATGTCGAGTTTATGTTCAAGGCTATTGACTGCTGATACCAGCACTACCTGAAGCCCATAGATGTAGTCAAGGAATAGTCTAAAAACACAAGAGTTGAGTTTTATTAGTTCTGTAATTTGTTTTTTACAGCTCAAAACATGAAATTTTATCTTTTCAAAATCTAATCTTAAAAGCCTGTCTCACTCATGGTTGTTTTTCTTTTGCATCATAATTCAATAATAACAAGTTATATAGTTCTGTAAAAAAGAGTCAGTAAGTCAAGACTTATTCCTAGAATAAAGTTGGACTGAAATTATTCCTCTTTTGTGATTACGGACCAAGATATATAATCGTTACGCACATTGGAAAAGTTATATATTTCAATTCCACAGAGTAGATGATGAAGTCGATATAAAGTGCATTTTAATAACCAGGAATGATGTTCATTCAGACCCATATTCACAATTAGTTATTCCTGGAATAAATTTATTCCTGGATTAGTCATTCTTGGAATAGAATTCAAAATAGTTTAGAGTCCAAAACTAAAATGGATTTTATTAAGCCTTGGATTAATTTTATTCTCCGTTTGTGAATACCAAATTAAGTCACTAATGGTTATTCCTGGAATACAGTTATTCCCCTTTTGTAAATACGGCCATAATTTTCCAAATCTGTGTTCGTTGTTTCCATCATGTAGGTCAGAGTGTTACAATTACTGCGAGTTCTAGGTAGGAGAGACCCCGATGCTAGCGAGGCAATGAACGACATCCTAGCGCAGGTAGCAACCAACACGGAAACTAGCAAGAACGTTGGCAATGCCATCCTGTACGAGACGGTACTCACCATTATGGATATCAAATCGGAAAGTGGATTGAGAGTACTTGCTGTAAATATACTAGGCAGATTTCTGCTAAATAATGATAAAAATATTAGGTGAGTCACATGCATAGTCTGCTAAGCAGTGTTCCCGTTAAGGTTTTTTGCTTGCGCCAATCGAGCAGTTTTGACAAAATGGAAGAGTTTGTCGGTCTCATCACATACCGGTCTATTTATAAAGTTATATATTTGCGTAAACAATGTTTTCACATACTGATATATAACTTTAGTATCATATAAATTAATGTTGGTGAAACAATTAACCAAATCTTTAAGCAAAATTTAAACCTCAAAGTGTGCTTTTTATATTAATACCAAATCCAATAAAAAAGATTAAAGGAAATATTTGTTAGAGATCAAATAAAACTTATAATTGGTAATATAGATCGGTATGTGATGTGCTTTTTACAGATTTTGAAATAGATCGGTATGTGATGCGACCGACGAGGTGATTACGCCAAAATCATTCCCTGAGGCTGAAAATGGGCCAAATAAAACAAGGAAACCAATCTTTTTTGCACATTTTCAGGAACCTGTTGCGGCAAATGGCGTGCCATACGGCCTTAGCAGGAACACTGCTTCTAAGCAGTGTTGAAAATATTGGGTGCGAAATGTACATGTCCTTGGCAGTATAAGTTTGTGACTTTTAACCCGAACTTCTTGCCCCACTTTTCCCTTTCAGAAATCTCAGAAATTTGCAAGTAAAAAATGACAGGGTTTCCACCTTGGTTCGAACCTGGTACCTCACGCACCCCAACCCCATTATCACTATGTCAAGCCACCTATCAGGCGCTGCCATTGCAGCGATTTCGTGATCATTATTAACTCCGGTCTATGACGTATTTGGACTTCCGTGATTTACCTAACTTTGCAGAATGGGATTTTTTTGAATTTTGGAATGTTAGGGTTAATCTTTGAGCTTTCGTAATGTGAGTTCAAATCGTAGATCCGGATATATTGTTCTTGAGCAAGATGGTCAACTCTCATATGCTTCTCTCCACGCAAGTGTCAAACAGGGCTAAGGTTGGGCCGATTCACCCTAAATCGGTAATTGCCGATTCCCAATTCAATTTTCAAATAATCGGCCCGATCCGATACCGATCCTGATTTTATTATGGATTTATCATAGCACAAGAAAACATTGTTGGACCTAAACAAATTCAAAAAAAAAATCAAAAAAATTAACAAATCCCCCCCAAAACCCACTGTATAAAATCAAGCAATAGTGCCATCTACAGTTAAAGTGCTATTTATAGCATGTTTACAAACATGGCGATTTCCTTCCGTGTTACTTTGTAGAACAGCTCAATTTCACATCGTTTTTCTACCATTTAGAATGAGGAAAATTATACTTTTTATAAAATTCGTAGTGGCCAGGACTTTTGTGATAACTATAATATAATAATTATAGTTAGTAAGGTAGATAATATTAGGTTAAAACAAGGCACTCTCGGGGCAGAATGCTTGCCAGGGTTCGTACGGTCCTTAAGAGTCCTTGAAAATCCTTGAATTTGAAAACACCTTTTCAAGGCCTTGAAAGTCCTGGAAATTTGCACAGAGTCCTTGAAAGTCCTTGAAAATTGATAATTTATGGCTAACTGATCCCAAATTCAGCGAGTGGATTGATGTCGGCAGGAACAAGAGTTCAGCATACTGCAAATTATGCTGTGGTAAGTCCTTGAAAATCATGCTTTTGGACCTTGAAAGTCATTGAAAAGTCCTTGAATTTTAAAGGCTCCAAGGTGTATGAACCCTGGCTTGCATTTTTATTCATGAATACTTCCACACTACTTCTTCGTGCCGTAATAATGGATCAGTTGTTGAATCAGCAGAGTTCCTGTGATTTTGTCGATCCCGATTCGCTGCCGATCTCACCATAATCGGCCGATTTTGGATCAGGCCGATTGAATCGGCCCATCTCTAATCTAAACAGGGCTGTAAAAATGTATATTGCCCAGCAAGATTAGTAGTAGTTTCCTTGAGTTTAGCAACATTCCCTATAACTTGACACATTTCCCATACATATTTCTTTGTTTTTTTCCCTCTGAATCACAACTTTTCCCAGCAAGGAGCTTCCTGAATTGCTCAGGTTTTTTTTTTTCAGGACTGTGTGTCAAATGGGTAGTGGTATTATTCAATGCTGGGAAAGTAACAGGCTTGTGAAGGAGGTGTGGTGACCTTCTTACTGCACAAATGTTACAATAGTGGAGTTTGGTCATATTGTATCAAGAGAGCTAGACGGTACTTGGACCTGTTCCTTGTTTAAATACAGACCACCCTTTGCATTAACCTTTCCCTCTATGGTTTTTGAGCTTGCGTCAGTTTCACCAATTTTGACAAAGTTGAAGAGGTGCATGCACCACAATCTCGTCCAGAGATTCAAAATTAGCTTTACAAAAAGCAATAAAAA
>JXSR01S011623.1:6535-20014 GCA_000969725.1 Ophiothrix spiculata
GGAAGTAGCTTCAACATGACAAAAATTTCCTAAAGTATAGAATTAAACGCCGCGAAAAACGTTTCTAGTTATTAACCTTCCAGGGCGGTGTAATATGAAATATATATATACTGGTGGCCATTTTGGACTTATTTATTTGAAACATGCTTACAACTAAAATTTTGTATAATTGGGTCACTTATTACTCTAAAAATCGCTTTCCATGGATTATTCTGAATATTGGTAAATGCTTAGTTTAAACGCCACCCTAGTTTATGTTTGGCTACAGAAATGTATTTTTGCGGCCATTTAGGAATTCATTATAGGTGCTCTTAGGATTTAAACATGTAATCAAAACAGTTGCAATCCGTTTTGCATTGATTTGTTTTAAATTTTAGATATATTGAAGGCCATTTCAATCCCATTCTAGCCCAGTTCTGAGCTACAGCATTGTATTTTGACGATCATTTATGAGCTGATTACGGGCACCATATTGCATTTGAAATATGTGAATAATACGTTCTGACAAAAATATTATCGTAACCCCACATTTTTACTGATTACTAATGATAATAGGTGTTAGAAAGGCTTGTTTCGGTTAATTTTCCTAAAAATATGATTGTGGCCGCCATTTGAATTAAAACATATATATATATACCACCTAATTTTAATCCCAATATGTTTGATAAACTTGTTTGATTGAAAGAGGGAAGTTGACATTGAAGCGGTTTACAAGTGACATTAATCATAGGTTTTTTTTATAATGAAACTATGCTATTTATTTATTGTGACTTTTTTTGAAATAAAGCGCCCTCACAGTCACACCAGCCACCGGTAACAATGTAAGATTTAGATACCTGTGAGCCCTTGCTAAGAGAAATATATAACAGTTGCTTGTGCCTAAGGGTATGGGTGGCCCCTAGAAGCTTGTATACTAATATTGAAATTGAGATACAAGTTGTAGTGTAAACACCATGCGGTCATCTTGAAATCCAATTATGAAAGCTTTACATAAATTCAGTGACTCCCAAAAATTTTCTATGCCATAGAATATATAGGTAAAGGCGTTTGAATTTTGGTCTTAGGTGTAATAGAACAGGAGATATGGGCAAAAATATAGGGATTAAGGCAGCCATATTTAAATTCAAAATGGCAGCCATCATAGGGAGAAAAATATTTGTATCCATTTCTTTTCATATACCTTGGGCATCATAGATACCGTGTACAAAGTGTCATGCTTTCTTCAAAAACTGAACGATTCTGGTGAATCATTGATCTTTGCTATTCCACTAAAATGATTTTGATTATTTGGTTGATAACTGGGCAATTAATTAGCCTACAGTAAAAACATTTATTACTGACACATATTTTGGAAACTGAAATTGAGGAGTCAAAAAAATATGGAAAAAAAAAATTAAATCATTATTTTACTTGAGAGAACCTGTAGGCCTAAAATATTAGAAATATGAAATATTGAATGTACTTAAAATACCATACATGTACTTCAATCAATCAATGATACAAGTACTTGAATTATTTGTTTGTTACACTGCTAACCAGTGCTGCTACTAACGGCAATATTTTTGCGCATAGTCATTTTCGCGCTCAGCCAATTTTAATCATTTCGCGCATTTTAATTTTTCGGGATTACGATTTTTTTTTTATTAAAGTACAGCAATATTATACAGATACCATTAATTAATTTTGCGTTAGGTGAGTTGAGCATGAAAATAAATGTAGCATGAAAAATACCACTTATAATTCAGTATTTGAAAAAGAAGATGAAGGTTGGAAATTAATACTGTAAACGGGTTGTATTCGTGAATTTCGCGGATCATCATCTAACCGCGAATATAACACCCCGTGAATATATTCATTTTATGTGTAAGTCTATGTAATGAAGCTTAAAAACGCTAAATTAACACATGCTAAAAGGTCATGATTGTCCCGTTTCACGAAAAATTCTGCTCGCAAAAATATCCCTGTTTACGGTACATGTCAAATTGTTTATTTATCAGATAATTGTTATAATCAGACAATTAAACAACTAGCCTTGAGGCATAAAGTTAAAAAGTTCAAAGCCAATCATGTTAGCTTAAAGGCCTTGGTAACATACACTGTCTTTGCATAATGTTTGTTTAAAGCTTGGAATAACCTGCAGTGATCATGCAAAACAGGTATCAGTGACTTAAAGAGAACTATATCTGGAAGCATTGTATCATCCAAAATCCTCTCATGAGACTCCTGGGAATAGGGGGGATAGCGAGTGAAATAGCAGACAGGAATGTCCTGTTTAAAAACGGTAGCTTGTACCCTGATTACATAACCTTGCGGCGAGGTTTACGTTTAATTTATGGCGTCATACTGGGTAGAAATTCAGCGGACACCAACCGGACATACTGTGTCTGCACGGAGGCCGGGCAGTGTCTGTGACCCGTAGAGACGCCGAAAGCATGCCTCAAGATTTAACTCGTTGTTAAAACCTTGTGGCTTGTTAACGATATCTTCAGTTACCATTTATTGGTCGGCAGCCTGTTGTTATGCAACGTACAACTACGCCTATTTGATTTCCGTAAGGGGTATGGAAGGTGTCATCAAAAAGAAATACCTTGGGAAAAAAATAAAAAATACACAGGTGCATGGATGCATCATTGTTAATTTGCGGTAAACAAATCTGTAGCGTATTTGAATACCTAGAAGTGAGACTTGCAGAGCACCAAGTCGATTTAGATATTTGCAAGTCTTGAGACCTTTCCAGATCTCACATTTTTTGGCACGCATGTCTTTTCATTTTGTCTTTGGGCATGATTTTCAAGATAATATTCATCCCCATAATCTTGAGACTTTATCTGAGATGTCATTATTTTTACAATTCCCTGCTTATTTCAACAGAAACTGTCATCAAGATAATTGTCTGAGAATTGGCTTGAGAATTCTACGGTGTGCTCAATGTACTCATACATTTTTTAAGTATCCAGGCATGATTTTCACGATAGCTATCACTTCAATCTGGTCACAAAATTTACAGCGCTATTATTTTTTCCACCTTTTTTTGGTTTAAAATGTCATCATGACAACTCTCTGACAATTCTATGGCGTAAACATTGCGCCACTCACATGCATTTTTTCATGTCATCTTCAGGCCTGATTTTCAAGATATCAACATCCGAATAATCTTGATTCTTCATCTGAAATCTCATTATTTTTGCATTCCCTTCTCTACCTTGACTTGAAATGTCATCATGATAACTGTCTACAAATTCTTTAGTGTATCCGACAATGTTATTGTATACACTCAAATTTGGTTTCCTTACACCTCATTTTAAAACCTCTTCTTTAATTCTGTGTAACACCCCTTAATGTCTCATATCCCAACCCTCCCTTTGTTAGAACCTAGAAATGTTCAATAAAAATATAATATAAAGATAATCATACGGTAACAAGAAGTCACAAGGTTGGTTTCCTTTGTGTGATTACATGTCAGGAAACATGTCCTACTTTATTTATCTCCAGCTTCTTCAAATCTGTGTCACATACTGCCTTGTCATATACCCCACCCCCTTCCTTGTACCGGTGGGGGGATGTTTCACTTTTAGGTACGGGTATGTGCTGCTCTCAAGACCCCCTTTTCAAGCTCCCCAAGATACCCATTTCAAGATTACTTCAGTTCCGAAGACCCTTATTTTCAGCGAAATAGCTCAAAAATGTGTTTTATAAAGTTTGCAACCTAATTTTTAGCAATTTTTAATTTTAGCTCCAACTGTTGTTACAAATGTTATGGGGGGAAAAGCAGTTCCAGAGACCTAAATTCGAGAAAAATTAGTTCCATAGACCCTATTTTTGACCAAAAATCAGTTCCATACACCCTATTTTTGACCAAAAATAAGTTCTGCAAGACCCTTGAAGTTGGATAACACGTGCAGCCCATACCTACCAAAAAAAATTAAGTACCCCCCCTGGGCTTCCTTGTAACCTGGAAATGTAAATAAAACAATTGTCCTATTCATATGGTATGTCCAGGACTTTGGTTTCCTCTCTGTAATATTTTTAATTGCTGGTATCCTTTGTGTAGACAGTTTGAGAACAGGTAAATCACGAGTTAAAAATACGAGTGTTTTAAAATAAGTTGAGTTATGAAAACGAGTGCATCCCAATATAATTCCAGCAATATTGGGTGGTGAGTTAAATTTCCTCGTAATTCCTCATAGTGAAGTAACAACAAAAATATGTTGTCTCGATTAACTCAATTATCACTGGCATTTGGCATATAACTCGCCGTGTAAACTTGACATAAAAATATAACTCAACCAGGGACTTGCTATAATTTCATCTGGGAGTACCTCGCTTTTCAAACTCACCTTAACCCACAACTGTCTTTGTCTGAACTCGCCAAAAAACCATTTACTTAGAATTCCACAACTACCTGATGAATCAGCATTTTGGTAATCACTAAATGTGAAATTGTTTTTACAATTTTCGCACAACACATTTGAATGATCTAGTTGCTACAAGTCCCTTTGCACTTGATGTTTAGTTTCTTGTAGTAGAACTAGTATCGTTCCCCTGATCTCCCCTCCCACAGACCCAGCAATGAGCCCAGGCAGCGCGCACAAGACGCTGCCCGGGCAAAAGGTGGGATTTTAGTTTGATTCAGAGAGTAACAGACATGGGTACACTAAATTGAACAAGGGCTATCATGTAACAGCTTTTAAAATAGAGGGGAAGTCACTTTTCATTATTCATTATTTTTCTAGGATCAAAATGTGTGACATATTTTAATTGACAAAGTATCCATCAGTACAGTAAATCACATACCAGTATTTTTCATCGCAGATGTCTAAGATCGAATTGTAATAAATCCCATAGTCATTACACAATTCCTGCTTGATACGTAATTGAATACAAATTTGGACTTTACATTCTAGTTACACAACCGTATACGAACAATAGATTGACTCATAACTAGAATACACATGTCAATGAGACGTTATCAACTGTGACTTTGTTTGCAAAAATCCCAATAAAAATTTTCCAATAGCCGTTTTTATGAAAAGCCAGTGTTTCACATACTTGTCTTGATTCAAGTCGATGACATGCTTTGGTCTCAGAAAAATGTTTAAGTTACTATCAAATATAAATTTCACATTTCATAATGATAATAGCCACATTAAATTATTGATAAAAACTTTTGATTAAAACAAATAAATCTAACTTTAGAGTATAAGAAAAGACTAAATTTACAGTATTAAGTTTCAAGCGTGAATTTCATCTTTCATCAATTTTGAAAAACAAAACAATTCCGAAATATACTAATCCAAGTTTCAACATTTATCTTGCCACTTAGTAGGCCTAGGAAATTCCAATCCCTAAATAAAAAGATCATGCAATGGTAGAAAACCCCAAAATAACATTCAATAGGCTTTTCTAAATCTAAGCCGTACAATAAACTGTTAAATTGAATCCATATCAGCCAATCCACATCATAAAGGCATATCACATCAACACAACAATTCATTCTGACCTGAAGGTCATTAGGTCACACCAACTATATCGTTTTGTCTTTCTTTCCTTCCTCCTCACATGGAAATACTAATAGTTCAGTTTCAGAGTGAAAATAGGGATAATTATATGCAGTACAGTGACCACAGCCCTTCAAGCCTCTAATAAGGCCCAACAAAAAAAGAGCTATGCATAAAAAAGAGCTACGCGGATGCGGAACTTATACCCCCATTTTTTTTTAATTGCATTTATAAGCCACTCATTTTTTTCGCGGCCGTTTATTTATTATCTTTTTCCAGTAGTAGGAAAAAAAAGATGAAAAAAACTGAAAATCACGAAAAAAAAAAAAAAACGGGAATGCGCTAAATTTGGATTTTTGAAAGCTATGCGCACGGGAAGCTGAGAAGGACCATTGTTTTCTTCTTTGGCCTAATTAAAAAAATATTGTGGTCGTTACAAACTGACCATGTGCTATAGTGCCTTTTTTTATAACAGGCATCTACAAGCGATGTATGTCTTTTTTAAAGACTATTCTTGTTTTGTGTGTGTTTGTCTATGGAGCTCGCGTGGTCTAGTGGAACAGAGCAGGACTCCGAATCAGTAGATCGTGAGTTCGAGCCCCGCTACGGCCAACGGGTTATGTCCTTGGGCTAGACATTTAATCCTAATTGCTTCGTCGACCATCATGGGAGAAGCTCAATTCATACTCGGCCTCCAAACAAAATTTTTCCTACAAAACATTTGGTCGTGACGTCACCAAATATTTGCCATCAAACTTCAACTATGAACGGGTAGCAAACATTTGGTCCAATGTATGTGGCAATTAAATAACGTGTGCAATCTAGCGCGAAATTTTGTTTGGTCTCAACTCGGTGTTGAAGTTATTTTGTTTGGAGTCAATCGTCATTTTTACGTCACGACCAAATGTTTGGTAGGAAATTTTTTTTTTGGAGGCCGACTATGAATTGAGCTTAAGTTACTAGGAATATACTCAATAGGCGCCGTGATTGTAAGGCAGCCACGTAAGTTGGTTATATTCTATTGGTAACGGAATAAATGTAAAGCGCTTTGATCAATTCTTGAAAAGCGCTATATAAGCACCGACATTTATTTTTTTTATTTATTTATGCATATCAAATCCAATGCATTGCATTTTTCCCCATTTCAACGTTCAATTCTGGGTGCTAAAAATGTCCAAAATTATTTGCCATGCACAAAATCAGCATCAGCTATTTGGAGTATGCAATGCCAGTATTTTCATTATTACTTATGTGCCATGCACCCACCCCAATGGAAACTGTTTTATATCAACATCTGGGAGATGCCTGTTATTTTGAGCCATTTGCTTTTTGTCTTTTAAAATATTAAAAAATCAGCATCAGCTATTTTGAGTATGCAATGCCAATATTTTCATTATTACTCATGTGCCATGCACCCCCCCCAATGGAAACTGTTTTATATCAACATCTGGGAGATGCCTGTTATTTTGAGCCATTTGCTTTTTGTCTTTTAAAATATTAAAAAATAATAAAACCATCTCAAATAATGAATTACTTCGGAATTTTTGATATTTGAGGCCGGCAGAAACAGGAAACTAAACATTAAGTGCGACGGGACCAACCAAATCTCATTTTGTGATATTAAAAATCAAATTTGAAAATATATTTTGTTGAACACAATAACAACTTAATAGAAGAAACAAAACACAAAATTCAGTTTCACTTCTGCAGTCTTTGGGTGCTAGATTCAAGATTCAAGATTCAAAATTTATTTCAATAACACATTCAAATAGCACATTCAAAACAACTTAGAATAAACAAAACAGTATGTTAAAAACACAACAAAAGAATTGTATTGAGGAGATGGCAAAAGGCCAGTAAGGCCCGAAGGGTCATCCCTTAATTAAGAAGGGCCTAAGTTACACACGATAAAAGAGTATGGCCTAAAAGATACGTAACACACATTCATAACACAAGACATGCCCAAAACAACATAAAATGTTCATACATTATATTAGCAAAATTTAACTGTAATCTTCTAAAAGGTTTGTTTTAAACATGTTCCTAAATTCTTTGACAGATTTAGCTTGTTTTACTTTTTTATCAATAGAGTTCCATAAGCCAGGCACAGGTATTATCGTCTAACTCAAACCCTGTGCAATTTCAACTCAGCAGGGGTTTTGATGTCTAATTGAACTGATTCTGCGCATTCAATCTTCAGCGAATCACCGATTTGACCTTTTGAATGTGGGTCAAATATTATACATTGATATTTAATAATACAAGTCACGCAGCATTAGTTAATCGGCCAATTAGCATTTTTTATAAAGGTGCGCATGTCTTGTCTTACGTCATAGATGTTTTAATTGGGTTTATAAGCAAGTGTCTAGCTGATTTGAGCTTTTATTTTCTGAATATTACGAGCGAAAAAAAGTAATAGGAAGCGAAAAACAATGAAATGTATACCCTATTAAAGCTTGATATTTCAACAATCACATTGCACTACTCAAATTTCGTTCCGTGTTATATAAAAAATAAATAATGGACGATAAAGATCAAAGAGTGAGAAATGTTCGTAATATTTACAATAGTAAACCGTTATACGTGTACTGCTTGACGTCATCTAATTAGGACTCTGCTTGCTAAGCGGATCAATGAAACCCATTGAAATCGTCTGTACAATAATAGCTGTGCCAGGACCAGATGTCCGAATCGAACGATCAGAAAACATTTTCCTCGCATTGTGAATGCTATAATTTTGGGCATTTCTTGTAGTATAATTGTGATACTGGTTAAATGTTTACGGAAATAATTATTAAATATGTTTTGTAATAAACCCGCATGATGTTTATACATAAACACTCCTAGTTCTAAATTGAATGTATCATACATGCCTAAAATTTTGTGTTTTTTGAACAGTGACACTTCTGTTATTTTTACCACTCATAAAATCCACGCAACTGATTGTACCGCGTGAATCAAAAATAATTGTGCACTGATTAAAACTGGTATTGACCTTGATAAAAGCACCAAATCATATATTTCTTGTTATTGAACTAAAGCAAAGTTAATAAGCTTTCAAATACAGAAAAAAGGATGGAAATCGTATGAAAAATAAAAAAAGATATGACCAATTTTGTAAGTACGTCTCTTTTTCTTCCATTCCAATGGGATTTACACAGTTAAGCAAGATATTACGTATACAATTACGGGTTATGGCATTATGATATACAAGCCTGATGATATAAGCTAAGAAGTACTTACAAAATTGGTCATATCTTTTTTTTTTCATCTGATTTCTATCATTTTTTCTGCATCTGAAAGCTTATTTAATCTGCTTTATTACAATAACAAGAAATTTATGTTTTATTGCTTTAATCAAGGTCAAAATCAGTTTTAATCCGTGCACAATTTTTTTTGATTCACATGGTATGTTGACCTAGAGTTGCAAGACAATGTTGTCAATCCGAATAATTCAAATTTTCAATGCTCCAAATTTATTTGAAAAAGTAATATAAATTATCACCATCATTTTTCTTATTTAACAATAAATCATTCTCTAATGAAGAATGTGATTTCAAAATCGATTATTTATGGAAAGTAAAAACAATCTGTTTTTTTCTTGATTTTATCTGTTTTTGACACTCTATTCATGAAACAAACTCCTTTTGGTGTTTTTTCATCATAATTTACACATATGATATTAACCTTTCCAATTTGGCACTAATGATAAAATATAAAAGACTGCTCCATCCTCTTTTTGAAAAAAACATGATGATAAACATATCTTACATGTCTTCTAGTCAGAAATGAGCCTCGGGTAAATCCATTTTATTATCTTCATTGATCAATGATGGATTACATGGCTAATGACATGGATTACAATGAACACTGATATACTATGGGCAAATCAACTAGAATTGTGTGCAGAAATGATATAATCCGAGATACACTAAGCGTCGATAAATCATGGCAGAACAACTTGAATTGTACGCAAAAATTGTGAAATAAGTCTAAACATTTATTAGATGTGTGATGTAGCATATCAAAAGGGTTGGTCTTTAATGAGGCTTTAAAAAATTAAGGTGTTGCCCTTTTCTGACCGACCCTAAATTAGGCAAAATTGGGTCAGGATTTGTTTCTAGCACAGAAACTCACAATAAACGTGTTGATTTAATATCTTTGGTGTCATATCAGAAATAACTAAAAAATGATCTGGCTATGTCATTGACTTTAACATGCATTGTTTTAACAGATTTTAAAGGTCAAAATCTGCTTCGGGAAAAGTGAAAAAATTGCATTGTTTTTACAGACAAAATCTGCTTCAGGAAAAATGAAAAGGAAAAAAAAAGAATCCAGACCGACTGACTCGACTTAAATATTTTCTCAAAAATTGCAACACAATTATTTATTTGGCCTAAGTTACATGGTAAATACTAACAATGCTTTTCCATTGTGAAAAACCTTAGAATTTCCAAATCCTGGAAGTAATTACAAATCATCGATTTCAAAGTACCAGTCTGGAGTGCATTATCTTGCTATTTAATGGGAGACAACCCTGGTATACTTTGTTCAACACTAAAACGGCAGCAGGCCTCTTACTTAGTAAACTCTCTCTCTCCACTTTTGCAATTCTATACATTTCAGAAAACCTGAGGAAGAGACTTCACTGTAAGAAATGTCTGTGATTGTCCGTAACCTGATTTCAATATATAAAACAAGGATGGTCCTGTATTTAAATGGTGGCATTATCAGCAAAAATCAGTAAAAATATATGACTTGCAGCCAGTACAGTATTTTTACTAATGTTCGCTGGTATTCTTTAAGCATTTTTTTATTAGTGCATGGTATGAATACAATATGATTTTTAAACGATTTGACACTTTACCACAAACTGAAACAGGCGTTACATCATATAAAATACTAGAAATTGGCCTACCATTTAAATACAGGATTACATGTACCTCTAATCTTCATGGTTAATTTTACCTGTAATTTTTTTAATGGTTGAATTCAGATTACAGGCGACATAAAATGACAAAATTTCTTACAGTGAAGGAATCCGTTAAAGTTATGAATATTTCCATGGTTGAACTCAAATTACAGAGGACATAAAATGATACAAATTTCTTACAGTGAAGGATGCAGTAAAAGTTATGAATAATGCTAATCTACTAAATTAATTTGCATGTGTAACTTGCTCAAAAGTTTTCAATCCTGCTTGCTATCTTGTTTCTACAATTAGACTGATATTCACTATTAATTTTGCTGGATTCTTTTAAATATACAAAATTAAATCTTCATATCAACTAGCAATGCAAAGGTCATTTCAACACAAATTGAATTTACAGAAATCTTTTTTTACAATGAAATAAAGAGTGTGAACAGTTTTGCTCTCATATTGCAGGACTAAGCAAGGGTTCCAACCGTCATCCAAAATGCGTTTTACCACATGAAATTCGATGTTGAATGTTAGAATTTATCTTCAATAATCATCATCATCACAAAATCTGATCAATTTATGTACTTTGTGGACTTCAAAATGGGCTTTATACTGCGTTGTGACTTCGTTCGTTTGCTGGAAGGTTGCATATTGGTATAACTTAATCATCGTCTTCTTTGTCAAGTATGAATATTGATCACGCTGACGTCACGATGTCTTGATTGAAGTCCGCCTGTGCACCTGTTTGCCCGGCCTTGGAATTTGGACACCCGCTACTTCTAAATCCTGGCTAAACCCTTGGGACTAAGTCACCAATAGTCAAAGTTGGAACTATTTGTGACAATTTAATCGTGACTATCAACTATTATCAATGACCACTAGTCGACTAATTCATTTCTGCTACAGACCACACCAAGTTTTCCCTCAGAAGCTACATATAGAGATTTTATTTAACTGTGCAAAATTTTTAGAACTTAATTGCCCTTAAAATGGGTTATTATTTTCTTAGAAGTTATTTGGACAAAACTGGATGATAAAGTTACGTTTGGGACATTTTTCCAGTGCGGATGAAGTTAATTACATTTGGGACATTTTTCCAGTGTGGATCAAACTTCAACAATAGTCGCCAAGATAGTCGATGTCACGACTACTTGATACCAACTAGTTGACTACCGTACTAAAAAAGTGATAGTAGTGCAAGGTGATTTTGATCTCGGTGAAACAAATCATATTGCATTTCATCTCCCGGTACAATCTGCAGTGAGTAATGTTAGCATCATGTAGAATCCCCCATTCATGGACAGACCATTATAATAATCGTGCATCGTATTTGTGTGTGCGCTTCTCAAACATATGTTTTCATTTCCCAAATTAGCACTACATGTAGTTTTAAAGAACTTATACTTTCTGCCATTTTAGTAATGATCAAAGTATAACATGGGATGATCATGTTCAGTGATTGATGTCTTTGACAATGGTGTGTAAGATGAGAGCACCCCGGGGAGGGGGGGGGGGTTCTTACTGACAAATGGTATACGGGGGGGCTCAAAGGTTTTGCGGTGCATTTTCGTAATTTTGGTATATTGATGGGTGGGTTTTTGTCACAGACCCAATGCGCCCAATTGCAAAATTGGGTGTATTTAGGAAAATTTTGCCGGAAAAGCACCAAATTTTCCCAAAATTGGGTGCTTTTTCTAGAAAAAGGGTATAGAGATGGGTCACAAAATCATGCTTTTTGAGGTATAGAGATGGTCAAAATTCTGAATTCTACTTTGAGCATCCCCGTACAATTTTTTTAAGAACCCCCCTTCCCGGGGAGAGCACCTTAAAGGAATCCAGTCCAACTGAGTCTAGTTTTTCAAATCCTTTTCAATTAAAAGTTTCTCTACATGGAAATGCAAAATCCAGATGAATGCGCATCTTGTCAGCCACTCCGGATCCATGCGTTCAAAATTTTGCGCTCATAAATTCTTCTAATGTGTGGCAGTATATATAAAACCATTTTTGCGGTACGTTTATTTTTGCACTAGAAAAGTTGAGCGCAAAAAGCGATCAATGCAATCATGTGAAATTGAACAGCATTGGGCGTGTCATGAAACAGTGATGATTTGATTTGGGTACCGCAATGATCATTGAGTTTATAAAGCTTAGTTGGTTTAAACATTTTTTCCAATAGTCAACAAATATTAAGAAAACTGCTGGTAGGTTATTTTACTATAAACATGTTCAATCGATTCATGTAAAAAATATGTCGGTATAGGAAAGTAGTTTATAAATTCGTTCGTTTGCTGGAAGGTTGCATATTGGTATAACTTAATCATCGTCTTCTTTGTCAAGTATGAATATTAATCATGCTGACGTCACGATGTCTTGATTGAAGTCCGCCTGTGCACCTGTTTGCCCGGCCTTGGAATTTGGACACCCGCTACTTCTAAATCCTGGCTAAACCCTTGGGACTAAGTCACCAATAGTCAAAGTTGGAACTATTTGTGACAATTTAATCGTGACTATCAACTATTATCAATGACCACTAGTCGACTAATTCATTTCTGCTACAGACCACACCAAGTTTTCCCTCAGAAGCTACATATAGAGATTTTATTTAACTGTGCAAAATTTTTAGAACTTAATTGCCCTTAAAATGGGTTATTATTTTCTTAGAAGTTATTTGGACAAAACTGGATGATAAAGTTACGTTTGGGACATTTTTCCAGTGCGGATGAAGTTAATTACATTTGGGACATTTTTCCAGTGTGGATCAAACTTCAACAATAGTCGCCAAGATAGTCGATGTCACGACTACTTGATACCAACTAGTTGACTACCGTACTAAAAAAGTGATAGTAGTGCAAGGTGATTTTGATCTCGGTGAAACAAATCATATTGCATTTCATCTCCCGGTACAATCTGCAGTGAGTAATGTTAGCATCATGTAGAATCCCCCATTCATGGACAGACCATTATAATAATCGTGCATCGTATTTGTGTGTGCGCTTCTCAAACATATGTTTTCATTTCCCAAATTAGCACTACATGTAGTTTTAAAGAACTTATACTTTC
>JXSR01S011624.1:1541-13176 GCA_000969725.1 Ophiothrix spiculata
AACATGTACTTTTTGAAATGCCTGTATCTCTAAAACGAGCACGGTGACCTATATTTTTTATTTTAGATTTGTTGTCAGCACAAATATATCTACCAAATACTAAATTTTCAAGAAAATAAATGGAGGATTTGCATCTCTGAGATAACCCCTTAATCCTTCAATGGTATCTGGTAAAAACCCAAACACATCTATGGGGATTTTGAGAAGCTTGTAGATGGAAAAGAGGTAAGGTTTTGTCCACACCACAAACATGAATTGAACCTTTAAATCCATAAAAAATATTACATTCCTAGAAATAATATTAATATGCTGCTTAACATGATGATGAGATCAGTTTTGGACCAAAATGTGTGATTTCTCAATTTATTGCATGAATTATTGCTTGTTAATTGAGACCAAAAATTAGCCAAAATTAGATTGTTGGTACATGTTACAACTGTGGAAATACTTTTGTTTGGCAATATTTCAAAAAATTAGACAAAATCAAATATTTCAGAAAAATATTCTTATACATTTTTCTTGTTTCTAAAAAGTAGAATAGTTCGCAATTTTACCTAAGCAAAGCTTGAATTTTCTTGAATTATTCCAAAAACTGTCTGTGGGCCAAGATCACATAATCTGAAACTGACCTCATTATTGTGTTCATCATGTAAATTTAAAAGGTAAATTCCCAGGGGCGTGGGTAACTGGGTATTCTAACTGGGTAACCACCCGCGTTACCAAAAAGGTGAGACCTGGACAGGTCTCGAGACTTGCAATATAGGGTTTCAAAATCAACATGGTACTCACATAGGGTATCAGATTTTGCTTCTAAGTCTCTGATAGGGTATCAAACTAAGACAGAATTGTTGAATTAATGACAATTGTGTCTTCAATTGCCAAAAATAAAAGTGCTTAAAATACCTAGAAACACTTCTTAAAGGTGTAGGTTCCTTTTTAGCATGTGTATAATTTGCTTTTAACTGATTGACCTTGACCTCTGAAATCCATTGTGCAAGGTTTCAACCTTAGCTTGTGTCTTGCTTTCTCTTGAGAGGCAAAACAATGTATGCAACCCTAGAGATGAGGCTGTTATGTAAATACAAAAGAAATGGAAAATAGGTATACCAATTAATTACACATTTTATCCTATCTCCGAAACTATAAAGAATTTGGAGGTGAAATTTTGGATTTACAATCAGAAAAAAATGGGCTTTAATTTGACATCAAAAAATATACTACTTTTGGTTGGATGAGAATGTGATCGGAACCTATACCTTTAAGAGTGTTCAAAATGTGTACAATTACATTTTACCAATGATTTCTTGTAATAATAATTTCGTCACATTTGTGTATGGTCTCAGATAGGGTATTCATTTGAACAGATATGGTCTCAGATATGGTATCCATTCGAATGGACATGGTAGATTTATGGTCTCATATAGGGTATCATTTCACCCATTTTTACCAATTTTTGGTCTCAAATAGGGTCACCTACGGAACCTGCGGAACTTGGGTGGTTACCCGGAAACAAATATCAGTTACCCCCACCCCTGGGGGTAAATTACTGAAAAAAGTGCCATTTATGGTCAACATGGGGTAATTATGTCTCTATAAGTATAATAATGCAGTTGGCCTAGTCAAGATACTGTCCTACTGTGAAAGTGGATGGCAAATTGTTCCCTCCTGAGAGTAAATGGAAGTATATGTGACTTGATAAAGGGGATTGAGTGTGATCAAGGTAAATAGAAAATGCAAAGTGACTGACTGGTTCGAAAATGAGCCAACCCCGTGTGGTTAATTTTCTGCAATAATCGGTTGATTATTGCAAAGAAAAAACTCTCTAATGGAAATCGAGTCCTTTCATATGCTGGCAAGTTCCTTTGTTAATATCTGTCAATCAAACTTGTTTATGCAGTTTCCAGAAAAAATTCTCTATACTTTGATCAACACTAAATAGGCGGGAATTTTGAGCCTTTTCTTCATCCGCAAGTAAACATAATCCCACTTACACATGCGCCGTATACTTATGCACGAGTCACACGTACAATGCAAGCTGCGTCTCCTGCCGTTATGCTGTATTCAGCTATGTGTGCTCATCTGTATCAATTCACGATGTGAAGAGGCCCGCCTATTTGGTGTTGATCAAAGTACAGAACATGATTGGTGAGCATAATTCAAAGCCACGCCCCTATACATTATTCAACTTTTAACCGGAGCATTGATGTCAAAAATTGTGATTTTGAGTTGCAGGGCAATTAAGGCAAAACATTGTTGTTTTTAAATTTGAAAAGAATTATTGTATCTTTGGACCAGAAAACTGATAATGGTGGGGTGATACCCTAGTCATAAGCTTGCGGCGAGGTTACGATTTGTTTACGGCGTCATACCAGGTAGATTTCAGCAGACACCGATCAGAGTCCGACCAGAGTCCGACCGGTGTCCGTAGATCCGTAAAGACGCTGGAGCATGCTGCAAAAATTTAATTCTGAGTTAAAGGTGCAATTCATGATTTTCATGTGACAAAAACCTCGCCTGTTTTCTAGCTAAATAAGAAGAAGAGTACATCATAAATATATACTGAAAATTTCGCTTGATTCCGATCATTCGTTTCCAAGTTACAAGCTTTTCAGCATTTTGAAAATCCCCATCGGCTACTGTGTCGGGGCCCGACAATAATTAGAAAATGACATATTTTTTCACTTTTCTTAAAAATGCAAACACATGTGAAAGAATGGTTTGGGGATCGTAATATATACCAGTTGACTATTCTTATAAGCTAAAAAACTCAGTTTTGATAGAGGTGACCTTGAGGGTGAAAAGTGGATCATGAATTGCCCCTTTAAAACCTTGCGGCGTGTATACGATGTCTTCAGTTATGGTCTAATAACCACCGGAGTCCGGCCGGGCATCGTAAGAGCTCGCAAGCATTCACCGGTGTCATACCGGCGTTGCTGCTTTGCAGACGCCGGTCGGAGACCTATGGTTATGTGACCAGGGTGCCCGCCAGGGTGTTGGGATCAAAATGCAAATAGCATTTTCAACACTACAGAATAGTTTTTGTTATTTAAAAAAATTCAAAATGTAAAATGCCTGACATGCCATGGTTACTCATTTCCATTGACTGTCACATATTGTTCTTGTTCTTCTTTTTTGAGAAATAATAATTGAAACTTTTAACTACAAAGGTCATATTCATATGAACTTCGCATGCCTGATTACCATATGGGGTACAGTCACCATGGGGTACAGTAATGGGTCTGAAAGTACAGTGTGTCTCATAAAACTTGATACCAAATAGGGTAACAAAGAAATGTTTGTCACATAAGAACATATACATATATGTGGCTGTCCAGTCCGTATGAGCTGTAAATGCAAGAAACTTCATTTTGTGCTACAGGTGAAAATACATGTCAAGGTCATATATTACCGAAATTGATTTTTTGACAGATTCACAATCCTTGTGCTTAGTACAAAATACCAGCAAAGTTTCATTTTGAAATAAATCTGCATATTTTTAAGACAATCAACAGAAAATACAGGGCTTACTGATCTTCGGACGTGTTCATCTTAGTTTTATTGCAAATTTTGAAAATTCTGAAAATGAGACGCATTAAAATTTGTTATATGATTGGTCTCATTTAAAGATTTGGATACCAGGCAGCCTGATTTTGTGACTCATCCCTAAAATGGACCCTTAATTACTTATGTACTATAATTATAAGTATCCCTCCTGGTTGAACTCAAACAGGGTATCAATTATTCTGAAACACCCTGTATATATATCAGTTGGTAATTGTTCTGAAACAGCTTGTATACCTATCAGATGGTATATAGGTTAGTATGGGACTGGATAAATGTAAGGCAAGTATCTCACGTAACGCACAGTGTCATCTGAAGTGAGTTAAGTCTAGAAAATCATCTCTGATTTAGCAATTTCACACCTGTACACTTTGATCAAGGTAAGACTCTATCATTGTATCAACTTTATTTATTACTTATTTTAATCACTTTGTCTTTTCTTCAAAAATATGAAACACAGTTTGTCTTCCATCAATGTTATTTTCATCTTTCAACACACCTAATATGAGAATCCCAACCCGAAGTACGGCAACGATCCGTGTATTACACTGATGTGTTGGAACTCAAAAGACATGGGATTCTCACACTGAAATCCCGAATCAAGCCAAGTGGAACTTTAATATTAAAACTGAGCTGAACTTTGTGTTCAGCATTTGAGATATGTAATAGGATAGCCGGGGATCTAACTGATGAGCATTACCACCTGTTATATCTATAACTATGTCAAACCATGTCGATATTAAAGGTAGACATAACCTGAGATTAGGAGTTTATATATCATGTTGAGATCCTCACATGTATAGATAATTTTTAGTAAATACTGTTGTAAGTTTATGAAAAACCACTTTGATGCATTAAACTGGATAGTTTGGACAAGGGTTCGAACATAGATAAGTGTAAGTATATATATGCCTGCATGCAATTTGGAATGCTTTTACATCATATTTTGGTAAGTTAATGGATGAGGTTTTTATCACAGACGAAAGCATCGTGGTTTTGTGGAAATAGTTCATAAAAAGTACCAAATCTGAGTCTAGGATTTGAGTGATGGCAAATTAATGATGAAGTTGATGGGGAATGTATTAATAGGGTCAAAACATAGCGGTCTTCAAACAAAATTTTTGCAACCAAACATTTGGTCGTGACGTCACCAAATATTTGTGATCGAATTTAAAGTATAAACTGGTAACGAACATTTGAGGCAATGTATATGGCAATTTAACACATGTTCAATTTAGCGCGAAATTTTATTTGGTCTCAACTCAGTGTTGAAGTTATTTTATTTGGAGTCAATCGTCATTTTGATGTCAAAACCAAATGTTTGGTAGCAAATATTTTGTTTGAAGGACGACTATGTTTTGACCCTTAGTCAATCAATTGGATTACCACACCAATTATTTTACTAGTTATCAATTCAGCTAGAAGCAAAATAATTGTATAGCCAAAAGCCCTGATTGTATCCAAAGCTAGATTGTGAAATTTGAACGAAAACATTAAAAAAAAAACCCAGGGAAAAAAGGTGTTTCCAACTGGTAATGTGCACATACACATTGATTAGGGCATCAGCAACAGAACAAAAAATAGAAAATAGGGTTGTGATAGTATTTAGAGACCAAAACGGTTAATTTCACATGATTTTTAACAAAGTGCCAGGGGCTTTGGAACAAGAGCCAACCATTGGACACACTAAAGTGATGTGGTTGCATAATAATTCAGAGACAAGATAAAGTGGTTGTGATGATTTCCTAAAATGCAAAGATTTTTTTTTTCATCAGGTTCTATGAAGTTACTTGAACTTGTAATAAAATCATTACCATTATTAACCGTTTCATAAAAAAAATAAAATGATGATGTACAGTTTACTGTACTTGCTCTATTACAGGGGGTAGCATCACTGTTAAAATTCCTAAAGTTGAAAATGCTCCAACCAAAAGTGAACAGACTATACTTATCTTGTCATATGATAAACATTGATAGATAAGCAAGCAATCTTAATACTGTACACATTTACCCTGTGTGAAGTTTCAAAAATTCAGTTTTCCACTTTTTTTTTGTTTGGTTACAGGAAACAACAGAATGGCGGAACAATTCACTACAAATGAAAAGACGTATGCATCGTCCGTCAACACACTGGGATTTAAACTTTACCATCAGCTTCGATTTGAAAATGGTGGCAAGAATTTACTCTTCTCTCCATTCAGTGTATGTACTTCTTTATCAATGACCTACATGGGAGCACGTGGTGACACAGCTAAACAAATGAAGACCGTCATGAATCTAACTTCACCTGTTGAATCCAAGGACAATATTCACCGAGAAATCAAATTCCATAATGCAAATTTGATTGGTAGATCAAGTGTATACTTGCTTAAAATGGCTAATCGCTTATACTGCCCAAAGAAATTTCAAATTAAACCGGAATTTTTGAATGCAGCTCAGAAATTTTATATATCTAAAGTGGAACCTCTTGATTTTGAGAGTGATTGTAATGAAGCTAGGAACGCCATCAATGGGTGGGTTGAACAGCAGACTGATAGACGGGTCAAAGGTATGATATCCCCTGCAGCATTGAGTGACGGCACGCGTCTAATCCTAGTGAGTACACTATATTTCAGAGCAGAATGGCAGCATCCATTCCATTCAGATCTAACTTCTGAGCATCTCTTCTATCTTAACCAATCAGAGAGTATTTATACCAAAATGATGCATCAAACGCACAATTTTGACTTCTTTCATGATAAACACCACCAATGTAAGATTCTGTTGATGAAATTCAAACAACACAAACTTGAGATGATGTTTGTGCTTCCGGATCATATAGCAGGACTTTATCAACTTGAATGTCATCTGTGTTCTGAAGTCATGCAAACTTGGTATGCAGAAGCCAAGATGGCAAAAGTTAGGGTAATGCTGCCAAAATTTAAGCTGACACAAAATTGGAATCTTTCTCAAAATTTGATGGATGTTGGAATGACCGATTTGTTTTCCCCATCAGCAGATCTATCAGAAATCAGTGATGACGATGACTTATATGTGTCAGAAGTAGCTCATAAAACTTTCTTGCAAATTGATGAAAGTGGTTGCGAAGCTGGACCAGCATTACCCACCATGTTGGAGCAAAAAGATCGTGCCAAGAGTCAGCCGGATCCAAAGATCTTCAAAGCGGATCACCCTTTTCTCTTTTTTATCCACAGTATAGAATCAGGAGCCATGATTTTTATGGGAAGAGTGAAACAACTAAATATGCCATAGACAAAACACAATCCAATTATGATGCCATGAATCGATCTTGTTCATAATAATATTCAACTTATACTCAATAAACCTTGAAGTATGCAACAAGCAGTCGATTAACGCACAAAAACCAATATGACCATACGGCCAAATAAATAAGTCTGTATTTTTTGAAACGTACCTATCTTGCTGAATAATCAAATAAACTTATTATAAAGGTTTGTCCATGTGTTTACAATAAAATTAGCCAAAAATGATTCCAAAATCATGAACGATTTATGTACAAAAGTACTAATATACACAGTGATTTGGTCCTAATCAATCCTGATCAATCATATGCTAGTCTCTTATATAATACAAAACCACCAATTCACAATGTTGTAGAATAGGGATATACCATGGATCTCATAACTGAGTCTGATTGCTTGTTGCATACATCAAGGTTTATAGAGTATAGTTGTTAAGGCAACTCATATCCAAGTACATGCAAAAGATCTTTACAGTTTTCCTTCCATGGATATTGACAGGCCTGGATATTGAGTTTGGACAATTGTTGTTTATTTACGGAGCTGTTGCGCCTTCAACAATAATTGTCTTAGTTAAAAAAATTCATGGTTTTCATATATTTTCACAAAGCCACTTTTGGCCTAATATTCCAAAGTGCTGAACAACATTATGCCTTAGATCAACAAGGACAGTAGATATTTGCACAATTTCATACAAAATTAAATCATTCAATGAAAAAATATTTGGGGCACGTGCTCTGGCAAAATGGGTGGAAAATCGCGATTTTCAAAAATGAGTTTATGACATATTTCAATAATAAGCTTTTGAATGATATATAAGATCGAAATATAAGGCAGTACACTCAAAATCTAGAATAAAAAAATTGTCGCAAATTGATTTGAAAGTTACTGATTAATATAGTGTAAGGGTGAAAACATAGTCGGCCTCCAAACAAAATTTTCGCTACCAAATATTTGGTTGTGATGTCAAAATGACGAGTGAACACCAAGTTGAGACCAAATAAAATTTCGCGCTAGATTGCACATGTATTGAATTGCCATATACATTGACCAAATGTTTGTTACCAGTTCATACTTTAAATTCGATGGCAATTTTAGTGACATCACGACCAAATGTTTGGTAGCACAAATTTTGTTTGGAGGCTGACTATGTTTTCACCCTAAGATAGCAAAATGTGATCAATTAACCGTGAATAATTGCACTTCCCAGTATAATTGACCTTCGAAACTTGAGTTATAGTTTAACAGTTATGTATATATGCTATTTATGTCAAAAAACAAAATTTGAATTTTCACCATATTTTTACTTTAGCAGCCATTTATTAATTTCTTCAATCATGACTTTCCGCTCATTTTGCCAGAGCACCACTCAGATATAACACCAGACATTCTCGGTTTGGGCCCTGGTTTGACCACATAAGTCTCCTTGATTAAATGGACAAGAAACTTTACTATTAATTGCTCTGCGGTTTGGAAAACATAAACCCTTTTTTGAAAGTTTAGTTTCTATGAACCCCACCATTTCTAGCAAAATTTCAGGAATTACTTGTTACGAACTCAAAATATTGCCCAAAATTAGCTCTCATATCTCTAGTGCATAATAAACCCTTTTTCTTGAGTAAATCCTCCAATCTCAAGCCCTTCCATTCAAGGAAAAAAAGTGGTACGTTTTGCTATACCGTTCAGTGGTTTTGTACGTTTTGCTATACAGTTCAATGGTTATGAAAGTTCACCTTCTTCCCCGCTCATTGGTCCAATTGATTTCATCATTTTCTCCAACACTGTCACGGGTGGAGGAGGGATGTAGGGAGTGAACCCCTCATTTTCAGATATATTTTATGCTTTGTAACTCAGTAAGCGATAATTAAGTCCATATACACGAATACATTTCTAAATAAGAATCTATGTGTAGAAGACCATTATTAAGGTCAGGTTTGGCCTAAAAATGTATAATTTTGTTCCAAAGTCAAAAATGATTTTGCATTTTTCATTTGACCTATTTTTGACAAAAGCAAGTCAAAAATCAAAAAATTGAGAAATGTATTCATAGACATGCATTTCTAGATGCTAAAATGCAAATAGTTTAAATTTTTAGCTCTGCAAATTAAGTTGTCAATAAAAACTCTAGCCCAAGAACAAGAGTATTTGAATCTTTGGGCCCAAATCATGCATTTTGATCAAATCCAACCTAACCATCATCTTCTACATGTAAATCCACACCTAGAAATGTATATTTTTATACAGATTTAACCATCAGTTATAAAGGCTGCGATCACATAGATGTTTACGCTATACGATATTCACTCCCCGGGAAGAGACTCATATTTGAAATTGACAGAGATTATCCTCATTACTAAACATATGAGTGCCAGGAGCGTATAGCAAATATCGTATACCAATGCATATACTTCTATGTGATCGCAGCCTTACTATGTTACATAGCATAGATGTTTGAAAATGAGGGGTTGCCTGTACCCTTAAAGTGCAATCCTGGTTAATTCTCCTCTAATCATGCATAGTTGAACATGAAATCAAATAATTTGTACTTGATGTGATTCATCAGGATTAGTGGATGATGATATCATCTTCTTAATGAATACTGATGACAGAGTACACTTCAAGCAATGCGATAAGATGTGATTGGAAAACCAATTCAGATTTGACGACGGTGTACACATGTATGACTAAGATAATTTGCTATGAGCAAAATTATTTGCTACATTAGTTTTCAGCGAAGTTTCACCTATATGCCATATTCTTTTTTGAGGATCTTCATTTTGCATTTCAAAACAACCCCAAATCCTTGTTTTCATATATGCGTGTGATCACAACTTGCACATACCCCTCCCCTAGGGTCTTTAATCAGAAAACCAATAGGTCCAATTGACTATTACAAGTAGATTTTTACATTATTCACAGATACAGATAAGACCTGAAACTGAATATTCAAAAAAAAAAAAAAAAAAAAACCGCTTAAAACTGTCAAATTCTGCACCAAAATGTTTAAATTTAACTGATTTATCAAGAAAAGAAGATGAAAAGTGTAATAAAAAGAGCTGAAATCAGCTGAAATGTTTCAGGTTTGCAAAGGGCAAAATAATTTGTCACTACTTCTGGAATAAAAAGGGCAATACACTGCCAGAATTTTGGTTTCACATACCACAGGAATGAAGACCATTTTCAGTTTTTAAATTGAGTTTTTGCGCAAATCTCATTCTTAACTCTGTTCTATATAAAATTGACTGAGAACAAATTGTATAATTTAAAATATTGTTATAATATGTATTCCTTGGTTCGATAAACTTGGAAACAGCTGTTTGTAATTTGTGAATTTGGCAACAAATTAAGAAGAAAAAAAATGAACAGTTTAAATCTACAATGTTCGATTTTATTTAATTTGTGTCACAAAAACCTGAAGTGAATGTTTCTGAATCAGCTGGTTTTCATTATCAGGAATTTGCACTGTGACAAACAAAAATAATTACAATGTTTTCATTTCAATGCATAGTGTCTGGTTTTCAAAATAAAAGGAATGATTAAAATTCAGTCTTCTTAACAGTTAGTCTTCTTTTTAGTTTTATAAAAAACAATTGTGTTTATAATCTGGTTTGGTACTATAGCAAAGCTAAAATGAAAGGGACTAGCCTAGATTCCACTTAGAATTAAAACCTACAGAAATGCTCTAAATAAAGCTTAAAATTTAAGTGTAGCAAAATCCAAAAAAGTACAAAAAATTACACAGAAATGGCTCAAATTGAGAGAGAATCAATTTGAAATACATCATTCTGTGATGATGGTGTGACTATTTAGTGTTTTCTAAATCCTAAATTTGTACCTCGGATGGATTTACCAGATAACAGATCTTACAAAGCTCCTGGAGATAATTTTATACATATTATATGAGAAACAATTTCTTCAAAAATAATTTGTTTACCAATCACAGGTGTAGAAACAAAGATCTTCTTAAGATTTGAAATTAGAAACAATGTTTTCACATCATTTTTTGTGCCGCAGTGGCAAAAATTAAAGTTGGTAAAGAATTACAATTGTATCAACTATTCCTCAAAATCATGAAATACTACTGGTAGATTATAATACTATAAACATGTTCTATTGATTCATGTAAAAAATATTTAGGTACAAAATTAGTGGGAAGAATCTAGGCCAGTCCCTTTAATGGCACAGTTAACCCCTCATTTTCTGAAATATTTTACGCTTTGTAACTCAGCAACCGATAAGTAAATCCATATAAAAGTATACATTTCCAGATGTGGATTTTCATGTAGAAAATGATGGTTAGGTCAGTTTTGTGCCGAAATGTATGATTTTGAACCAAGGTCCAAAAAACCCTTGTTATTGGACCACTATATTTACAACAACCTAACTAAATTTTGAAAAAATTAAAGTTGGACCTCGAATGCTTTTTAGAATCAAGAAACACATGTCTAGGAACACATTTCTCAATTTTTTGATTTTTGACTTACTTTTTTGAAATATTGCAAAAAATAGGCCTAAAATCGGCCAAAAATGACAAAAAAATCATTTTGGGCCAATTTTGGACCTATTTTTGGTAATATTTCAAAAAGTAAGTCAAAAATCAAAAATTTGAGATATGCGTTCCTAGACATGTGTTTCTAGATACTAGAAAGCATTCGAGGTCCAACTTTAATTTTTTCACAATTTAGTTAGGTTGTTTACAAATTAATGGTCCAAGAACAAGGGTTTTTTGGACCTTGGTCCAAAATCATACATTTTGGTCCAAAACTGACCTAACCATCATCTTCTACATAAAAATCCACATCTAGAAATGTATA
>JXSR01S011626.1:13095-38076 GCA_000969725.1 Ophiothrix spiculata
AACTGAGACGAGAGATATTCAGGTGCTATTATCTTTCATGCACTTCAAAATCTTAGTAGGCCTAACCATTATGGTTCTAGGCCTACGACCTATAAGTAAGCTAGTTCCATTCAAGGGAATACATCATCATTTATTAAAGTTCTTATATCAGTAGATAGAATAATGCGTGCTAGTCTGTTCTGAAGTAATTGAAGTGGAAGAAGCTCATTAACATGATTAAGGTGCACGCCACTAAATAACTTCCCAATTGAAACCAACGCATTTGAGCCAATATTGTCCGAGCTTTTTCATACTGGCGTGACAATATTTTGAACAGACGACGATGGCCATGCCTCTCTACCGTCAATAATTGATCGAAATTGGTCGCTCGTGTAATTTTCATTATGTTAAAATAGTGCATCAAATGAAACTTCAAATTACTTTGCTACTAATGGGGTTCACGCGTGAACCCCAGCGGTTTTGGAATAATACAATTATAAAGTGTATCACTATAGGAGTACTTTTGATATTATTTGAATAAAGGTAAAATTATGATTTTTGTAACATTTTCAATATTAATGCGCCCGGTAGAAAGACACGTAAAATGTATCCTAAATTTGCGTTTTAGAAATCCCTAGTCCCTAAATTTAGTCGCTTCTACTGAATCGCGGCCGCCCCGCCTGATTTTGAAGTTTCAATTAATATCAAGTTGTAGCACTCACTTTCATCTTTCCAATAGGCCTAATCTTCAATTCATATTACATTTTCCGATAATGTTTTCGCTACGGGCTTGTAAACAGCGCCCTCGCTTTTTCCACCCAGTCAAAACGACCCCTAACCACTTTAGACATGCACCGAAGCGAAACTTCCGCTGCTAAATCCAAAATAAATTTGGATGCCAGTAGTTTTGGATGCTATAAGTCATCACAAGTTTCTAGTCATTTATATTCATAAACATAAAACCATGTCACTTGTAACCATTTCTACTATCATTGCAAAATAATCCGTGTGGATCTATGTTTATTACCGGGACTTTCTACCCCTACACCATTCGTGGAGTGATTTAGTGTTATATGCGGTCAATAGAGGTGTTAGTCCATATACAACAACAATATCAAAGTTAAGGGGGGGGGTCTACCTTACTTTTGACCAACCAATTAGTTTAGATCAGAAAAATGAGATATTAGCACGAGGAAAAACTACAGAATCTCTACTTTATACTGCTTTTTATTTGAGTTCAAACGGACATTCGGTTCCGAAGTTATGGCAATTTTAAGAACGGAAGTCATAAATTTCTGGACGCTTTTCCTATACATTTGTATACAGAAGACGCTCACCCTGTAATTTTGAAGAGATTCATTAAAATTAAATTTTAATAAAATAATTACATATTCCAATAAAATAAATCAATTATTTTATCAAGATAGTGCATTGTGAAAGATATGCAACCAAAATTTCTGAGTTTGTCATTTTCTTATGTATATTTTTAAAAAATCCATAACTCCGCTAAATTAAATCAGATTTTGACCATTATTATGTTCTGAGCGGTCCGATTTCCAAAAAAATCGGTCAGGGATATCGGACAGCATACAAAATATCAGATTTTGAACATAATAATGATAAAATTGGATTGATTTTTTCGCATGATACTCAAAGATATTGGTCTCGCTATGAGTTTTAGAAATATCGAGCTCGACGTAGCTCGACCAATATATTTTTGTATCATGCTCAATCCATCCAATTTTATATCAAAATGGGCTCAAAATGTGTGTTAATTTATTATCTTTCATAGTATAATAGTTGCTTATAGCTTGAGTATCTTATTTATTATTTTTTCAAATTTTTATTTTTTGCCAATGTTTAAAGGCCTATATCTCGAAAGTCGAAAAATCGCAAACCTGCAATACAAAAACAAGCGTTACTCAAAAACGAAATATGGCAGGCTCATGATTTTTTGCATGAATAATAAGAACAAATGGGCGGAGGGAACCATGGATCCGGATTTTTGATTTTGATTTCCAAATTTGAATTACGACGCAAAATTACCTGATTGATCGGCTCCTGGTTACCATGGCAACCGTATAAAAAATCCGGATCCATGGTTCCCTCCGTACTTTCATACACCCTTCACCCAAGTATGGTGTACATGCGACATTCCGTTCTTTAGTTCTGTTTGTTCTCGTGTTTAGCCAATCAGAGGCCTTACGCCGTTACCATGGCAACCAGTTCAAAATTATACATATTTTTTGAAAGGACTCGACCCAAGCTTCAAGTTGATATATAACACTACCGGTTAAGTCATCGGTAACATTGTGAAAATCGAGTTACAAAGTTGGTCAAAAGTAAGGTAGACATATATGAAATGGATACGGCTGTAGGGTCCACACTCCTATACAGGTGAGAACATGATTTTTGGCATTCTATGACAGAAAAGTACAGAACAACTGCTGAATAATGAGGTCTCATTTTCGGCATTCGGTGAGTGAAATTATTTGGCATTCAGTGAGAGAAAAATATTAAAAATTAAGGGTGTGTTTTTTTTTTGGGGGGGGGGGTGCATGTAATTATAAAAAGATTAGGGTCTTTGAATTGGGTGACAGCGGTGCTATAAAAAGGTGGTCTTTTGACCCTTAGGCAAAAAAAAAAATATTTTGTTTGATTGTCCTCATCCGCCCGACCGTATTCTGACACCCCATCGTTTTGGTTGTATTTATTCTACACTGCAAAACAACATAGCCAACGCCTTTATCGGAAATATATAAAACAGCGGAAATTCATCAAAAGTAACCAATAGATGTGAGTACAAATTATATATTATCATTTTAGTTATATCCTTCATGATATTCATGAAGTTTGAGAAAAATAAAAGTGACTGGTTGGAAACCAAAACGGGTCAAATCTCCATGTTTTTTTTAGACGAATAAGTCAAACTTTGCTTTTTTTATAAATTTAGCGTCTCTATAATCCCACAAAAGACCTATGCTTAACGGAGTACGGTGAGAAATGTTTATGGTCATTAAAAATAACTTTGATAAAAGATATCTCGACATTTGATGTCATTTTCGTCGACGGAAACTAGGTGTGCAAAAATACGTGCAATACCCCATATAGTCATTATCGTCACGAGCATTTAATGGCATCGTAAATTTTGAATGACATGCATAATTCCATTAAAAGTCTTTGGAGTTCAACATACCAAAATTTCAACGAAATCGTGTCATTTGAAGTGCTTGAAATTATGAGATTTCAGCAAAAAGGGGTCAACTTTTTCGAAGTACTCTTTTGAACCCATTTTGAACTCGATCATGGATGCCAAATCATTAATAAAGGTTAATGTATAAATAAGATACTCTATTACATATGTACGCCAAAAATTGTGATGATCGGACATATGCGCGCAAGTAGGCTAAAATTTGCAGTAAACTTGACGTTTAGTCGAGCGAGACGTAAAAAAGAACTGTAGCCTTAAAGGTTATATGCAAAGATGGTGAACACTGAGCAGTAATGAACCAATTAACACTAATATAGGACGAATACACAACAATCCCTGCATTGTTTTGCTTCCCAATAAAAATAAAAGCATTTTTCTCACGTAGTGAGAGACTCCACTTTGACAAAAAACTCATACCCTTGCATATAAATACTCATGTACAGTCAAATGAATTGTATCAGTCACTTTCCCCTGTGCTACTGAGACCAAGTGAAGTCACATGATCATCTCTTCCTCCTTACATAGTGTCAACACAACTATACAAAGGTTACTCAGTAAATATTGTGCTGGCAGTGTTTAGTCAAAGAGACCATGCATTATAGCTCCTACAACTAACAGGAACTCTCATTGGCTCATTGGTTGTATTGTTAACTCTTGAACAATCAGTTTTTAACACATTCATTTGGTATATTTCTATTCAAAATTACACTAGCTTGTGTTTGTTTTACTTAACAGTTTGTTGAGTATATTCATGCTTATTTGAAATGAAAAATAATAGAACTATACTGTTTATGATGTGTAGGTATTTGCTTGAGTAATCACGAGCCCCTATCACAATCCCTCTATACTTTAATATATCACTGGGCAAATACTTTGGATCATGGAAAGTTCACTGACTTCAAGGTTGTTTATTAAAAGAAAGTTTATTTATTTTAAGACTGAGTACAAGTCTTGATTGTTAGCAGTTTAATATCAGCCACTGTGTAATTATGTGCAGTCTCATCAATAGCCTATTGAAATTGAATAATTAATTATATGCTTGGTAAAAAGACTAATTACTAAGACATTGTTGAATTCAGATGTCACTTTCTAGTCACTAACCCGGGGGACCGCTCAAGATAGCAATTGGTACTCGTGCCCATCATAAAAAATGGCGTACAAGGGTCTGATTTTGTACTACGTTCTACATTTTTTTTTTAAAGGATACTTTTCAGCATAATTTACGCCATTTAGAGCTACCTTTGACGCCAAGGGTCACTTTTTACTTGCGCAACTGAGGATTATACTGTACATATTTTAGATAAAAAGTTCTTAAACCAAGACAAGAGAAAATAAGTATTGACTTTAGAGTCAAATTTAATCAAAAACTTTTTTTTTTCTGCCCAAATGTGCACTATTTTGGCAACATTATTTTAAGTTTTGAGAAGAAATGTCTAAATTTGCGCCATTTAGCACAAATTTCAGAAAATGTATACAAATGAACCCATCAAAATACCACATTTTGTGAAGATGCTTACCAGCAGTAACTTTTTTCAGCTTTGAGCGCCTTAGAACATTTGTATGATACTGGCGCTAGGACATAAATGACTTTTTGATTGATTGATTGATTGAAAAAGCCGATTGAAATACAATAGAGCTGCAGAGCCTGATTTTGCTTCCCGAATTTGCGGCACGTCCTAATGACCCCGTTTGGTCTAAGTACCCACTGGGAATTAGAGAGTATAGTTGTAAGTCCGGTTAATCTGCTAGTACACACATAAAAACAAGATTGATAACATTTGAAAAAAATTACTGCCTTTAAAAGAAGTTTAAAATGAATAATATGTCACGGAAGCATACTAGTATTTTAATCATGTTTGCCATGTTTGCAACGAAAGAATTTTCATATTGCTATTATTTCTGTAATTGTTCAAGTCAGAGTTAATGTATTCACGGTAAGAATGGAAATGTTTTTTCATGCGAACTTGAACCTGACTGCTAGTTGACGTGAGTTTGTCCTTTTTAAGGACTATTCTTGTTAGAATACACAACACAAATCTATACCACTTTGAGTCCACTGAATTATGACATGCATAAAGGTTACCTGACCTGTGCAACCAACTTCTGCAGTGCATAGAGTTAAAACAGTATTTTTGTGTGTTGAATTTTTTTACTTACCTGTTTTTGACTGGTATTAAGTTAATTATATTCCAAATGAGGCTTTACAATAATGCACGAATCTCAAATGATATTAAAAGTAAACTTTAAAAAACTATTTTCAAATTAAACACTGTTTCTAGTCAAAAGTCAAAAAATAATGTTCAATATATAACACCAAAACCCCATTGGTTTGCATTGGGACTGGCAACACTGCATAATTCTTGAGTAACCTTTATGCTTGTCATTTTCAAATTAAATGATAAAGAAAAACAAATTAACATATCTATGAATTCAATCTTAACCAATTTTGAAATATGAAATTATTAACATCAGTTTAGATGGAATGAAATATAAATTAACTAAATTAAGGAGAATCTAGTTTTTTAAGATCATTTTAACCAATAAGCAGCATCAAATAAACAAACAAACAAGTAAACGAAATAAAAACCCTTTCTAGGGTCCCAACAGAATCTCATTGTAAATCCTGAAAATGTTGCCTTCTCAAACAGTCCTTCAGATTAACAAGCATTTCTTATCTGTCTATTTTATTATCTCGTCCGTCCTGTCTTGTCTTATCTTCCATGTTCTGTACTATAGTTTTGTGCCGTAATGTCCTTGTCATCAAATTTCCCTTTACCATTTTGTTTCTTAAGGTGGGGCCAGACTAAAAGCTCTTAGGAGTTTATTGGCCTCCCCACCATGTTTCAATTTTATTTTTTGCATAGCCTACATATTCAATTCTCATCCTCAGCTACTATTTAATTCTTCAAATTATTATAATACTATGTAGATCAAATTGATATTGTACAATAATATTGTCATTTCAAATTCTACTAAATTTGTTTTACATCATTTGTATAAGATTTAGCTGATAAGTTAAAAAATTGTTTTTATAATTTTCTTGTATTATTGAGAATTGCTTTATGATTATATGATTGTAACTTGTGAAACGTGGAAATAAACTTGAACTTGAACTTGAACTTGAACTTGAACTTTGGGTGTTGCTTGGATCATTAGTTTTTGTGAGATGGTCATTGAGTAATAGTTATTTATCCTATTTTGCTGTTGCTTTGCATTGGTTACTTTTGTGTTAAATTTGTTTGATACAGCTGTATTCTAGACTTTTGGGTCAAATATGGCCAACCTTTAACAAAAATGAAATCATTTGAACAATATATTAATATGATTGATCAAATACGAATTTGAGTTTATCAAATACAATTCGCATATTGTAGGACGAATTTCAACTTAACGATGCATGAAATATAATGAAAATGTTTTAAAATAACTGGGAAAACCTATATTACGTTTTTTTAAAAGAATTATTATACCAAAACAATATGTTAAAGTTTAAAAAAACAAAAACAATTGAGCCGTTTTTGTCTTTGTGTTATGTTTTGTGATTTTACCATATAGAAGCAGGATTCGCATGGCAACTTTAGACATATTGATAGTAAGAGACTTATTTTTGTACCAACGATGACGTAATTACCATTTTTGAAATCAATTCCAACGTAAATTACTTCAAATGTAAAGACCATACACTTTCATACTGAGTAAAAATAAATGTGCGACTAGCATACAAGTAGGGAAAGGATTAATGTTTGAAGATAGGAGAATCATTCATGAATATTTTAATGACTAATAGTATTCATATTGGGTCGAAGGTGTCCGAAAGGTCATTATCTCAAAGGAGACATAACTATTTAAGAAAAAACTCAAAAGGCGTCAAATTTATGCTAAGGTTAATGAAAAGAAATGTTTTCAATAAATATTAAGTTCTGAATATACATACCCTCAAGTGTTAACCGATTATTGGCTTATACCTGAGGATATTTTTGACAAAGTCGTGCGGTTTGGTATAAAAGCATGAAAATTGACATGAAAGTTAAAAAAAAATATACTGAATCATTCTAGGATGGGAGCCATTTTTGCATTTTTCAAATATGGCAGTCATCTTAAAAATCCATAAATGGCCACCATTATCACTTATTGAAAATACAGAAATCAACATTTCATCATTTCGGTATCATTATCATACATGGTTTGAGTTAAAAATGACAAATACGAATCACAAATGCCTTAATTCATCATATTTCACTTATTTTGAAAATCCAAGATGGCTGCCAGATTCAAAATGGCGCCTATTTTCATGCTTTCAAAAATTGAAAAATGGCCGCCAAAATGACTAAAATTGAGCTAATTACAGTAAATTTGGGGTAATTTAAGCAATAAAAACCACTCAAGTACAATTTTGCTTTTATTGCATTTGTATTTAAGTAATGCTTCTTTATGAATAAAATCCAGAGTAGAGTGGCCGTGGCAACTATTGCATGGTTGCCGTTCCGATCGTAGACGATACCCGTCTGCCTCTAGTAAGCCATTGGAAACATCGTGGTAAAATACAACTTCCGGGATCGCGCGGGATGGCCGCTAAAATTATATTCCTAATCGGTAAAAAATATGATAATATCATTGTCTAAATGCTCATAGGTTGTGTTGTCGGAGAGATGTTGTTCCGCTTCGGCGATGTACATGATCATAGGTCATGAATTGGTCATGCGCATATGGGGGAGATGTAACATAAAAACTAATTCTTCGTAGTTTAATATAATTTTATTCAAGAAGTTTAATACCTACTGCAACTGGTTATCTGGGCAATTTAATTGTCTTTCAAATGCAAAAATTTCCAAGACAATTGAACAAATATTATGAGATCTATGGCTCAAAATGTGAGCCAAGTCAACGGGGGAGGCGGTGGATGAAAAGACGGTGGATGAAAAGCCCATTGACTTGTACACAAAATTGTAAAAAATTACCAATCTTTTGAAAGTAGTCATGCCAAAAGTTGAAATCCTACAAGAATCATTTTTCACACACGTTTTAATGAAAGAAAAATATGCCTATCCATGCCCAAAAATTAATGGTAGGTGATGTATTAATTATAATTTGGTGAGGATAAACTTTGTCATTTTCAGGGTATTTCCACTATTAGTTTCAACAATCTTCGAAGGTCAACATTTTCATGACAAGTTTCGTACGTTGTGAAAACGTGGATGAATAACGGTAAAGACGTGTTGTAAAAGCATAATACCGTAATTGCACGGATTAACAGTAACAAATAAACCAAAGTCTATCGGATCAGGTTAATTATCGAGATAATGTATGTTTGATCACCCTGTATACCAAAAATGCTGCAAAATGGCCATAGTAGGCAGAAATTTGAATGTAACTTGTCTCAAGCATTGTCAACTATTGCTTAGACATATAAAGAACTCACCAAATAGCCCATGGAGGCATAAAATCCTTTTGAAATGTATATGATTTTAACCACCCTGTATATTTCACCGTATGGATATTAAGTGAAAAGTTCTATTTTCTTATTGAAAGCCCTGTGTTTTATCAATATAAATCCATACCTGTTTTGTTTTATGTTGATGGCTGTGTAGAATAAAAGAGGTCTATGAAGAGAGTAAAATTAACCCTTTGTTAAGTTACACCCTGTATAATTGTCACACACCCTATATAATGTCAGTATCATTGTATATTTGGTATCCTTGTAGTATGAGCTTTTAAAAAATGTATACTTTTATGGTGTTAAAAATGTCCATATTTAATCCTGTGTTGAGAAATATTCAGATTAGGGATGTTTTTCTCATTTAGTGGTATGTTACACTTTTTCTGACCAATTCATGACTTATGATCACATATCTTTGCGCCACATAACAATGGCGCCGCCCTAATCAGCAGGTTTTATCATTATATCAGGGTTCTTGTATAGAGATTTTAAAGGTTTCTTCTCTTCTTGGCTGATGTTGCGTTTACGTTGCTCTTGGCGAAGATTCAACTTGCTGATTTCGTTTTCACATTTGACGATATAAAAACCAAGAATTTGATTCTGACCTTCTTTAGGAGTGAAATCTGATGGAGTTTTATCAAGTTCTTGATATCAAGAAATCAAAATTTCATCATTTCGGCAGCATTACTTGGTTTGAGTTAAAATGACAAATACGAATCACAAATGCCTTAATTCATCATATTTCACTTATTTTGAAAATCCAAGATGGCTGCCAGATTCAAAATGGCCGCCTATTGACATATTGCCAATTTTCGGTGAGTCTTTATTTTGTTTCTGTTTTTACTTGTTGTATTTATTTTAGGCCTATATACACACTTTCTATGATTTAGGCCTATATATTGTGTTATTTTTTCATCACATCAAGTTGGCTTACTTTGTTTTTACCTCCAATATTGCCATCATTCAAACTAGGAATTATTCACAATATAGGAAGGTTTTGCGGGGTTATGTTTTTTAATTTCTTTTTGATCCATCATAATTTAGGCCATTAAGTTCACGGTCTGCTGACGAATTATTCAATTTTACACATTTCATCTAGAGGGCGTGATTCAAAATAGCCGCCATAGTTACCCTATTAAAGCAAAAAAATAATAGATTTTTAGCAATTTTTATACAAAAATCATGATTATGAAAATTATGAAGATTCAGATATCACGTTTTAACCATTAAACCATTCATTTATACACAAATTAGTAATTTACAGCATTTTCGTCTGATTTCATGCTTTCAAAAATTGAAAATGGCCGCCAAAATGACTAAAATTGAGCTAATTACAGTAATTTGGGGGTAATTTAAGCAATAAAAACCACTCAAGTCATATTTTAAAGCACAATTTTACTTTAATTGCATTTGTATTTAAGTTATGCTCAACGAATAGCATACCAAGGGAAACATTGACTGGAATAGTATTCATATTGGGTCGAAGGTGTCCGAAAGGTCATTATCTCAAAGGAGACATGACTATTTAAGAAAAATAACCTCAAAAGGCGTCAAATTTATACTACGGTTAATGAAAAGAAATGTTTTCAATAAATATTAAGTTCTGAATATACATAAGTTGATTCAATCAATCAATCTTTATTTGTTTTCATCTCATATAATAATTTACAATCATATACTTTAGAATTATACTAAATAACAGTCTATAATGAGATGTGGATGCCATCAATAACGCAGAGCGTGTGGAAGATGGCACCCATAATCGGGTTACAGGATAAGAAAAATATATAACTAAATACATTCAACAATAAAACATTTATGACGATATTTTATACGTCTATATAAAAATAAATCAAACTGGTATTATGCCTTCATAAAACACTATTTAAATGTACCACGAGTGATTTATTTCATTAAAAGTAGTTTATTGACGTCAAATTAGGGTGCAAGACAAACATTGGACATGAACTGAAATATAAAGGTTTATGCGTACTAAACTTTGATTGTAGGGTATTAATATTGAGTAAGGATGTGTTTTTTAAGATTTGTTTTGAAGCCAGGGAAACCGAATTTTTAATGTTAGCGTCTAGTTTATTCCGGTTGATAGGACCCTGTGTTTTAATATTATTTTGGGCTAGTTTCGTTTTTGTTGTCTCAACATGGAAGTCATTGGCATGCCTGGTATTATGGTCATGAATTTCAGATTGGGTAATGAATTGATTGTTTGGTAGGTCCGGCGGGAGCAATTGATGGTGGTAAAGATACATGTGTGTAGCTAATTGGAAGGTATAAATATCGTGGATTTTCAGAGTCTTTAGGGAAATAAAAAGAGGGGTTGTGTGTGCCAGCCAAAGTGACTTAGTGCAAGTTCTAATAATTTTCTTTTGTTGCAAAAACAGAGAATGTAAATTTGAGTTGTTTTTGTCTTCCCATACAAAAGTGCAGTAAGTAAGATTGGGAAGGACAAGTGTATTGTAAAGTGTATGGAGAGACTCTAAATTTAGGAATGGGCGCACTATTAATGATTCCATTATATTTAGAAACTATTTTGGTGATATGACATGTATGAGCCTTCCAGGTGAGATTGCTATCGATAATAATTCCAAGGAATTTAGTTGTAACAACTTGTTCAATAGATTTATTGTCAATTTGTAACTTAAATTCAGGACTCGATTTATTACTATATTTATTTTTAAAGATCATGAAAGCTGTTTTCCTTTCTTTGCTTATAGTGGACAAGGCATTTTCAAGTTGAGATGTAAAAGAATCAAAATCAACATAGTCAGGTTTATAAATTAGCCCTAGGATTATTTTTTAGCAGGGATTTCAATAAAAATACAGTCACAGTCATTAACATTTAGATTTAAATCAGATTTTAGGATGAAATTGTGTTTAGAATTTATAAAGAGTGTAGCACCTCCACCTGATCTATTTTGACGAATGCAATCAATTTTAGTTTGATTCATCAGCGCTATTAAACCATGTTTCTGTGAAACCTATTGCATCAAATGTATGGTTCATTATGGAAATATAGTCAATAATGTGTGTAGCTTTCTTACTTAAACTTCTAGAATTGTGATGAAACAAAGAAAAATTACTTTCGTTAAGAGTGCCTTTGTTTAGAATGAAATTAGAAATATAGTATTGACAATTACAATTTAAATCCTGATCAATATTACATCTTTTATCAACTGAATTGGAGTGGGAATTTAATACGCTATTGAAATGGGATGGTTTAAATACATGGTCTGACATAAAATCGGACAAATCAGAGTCAACCATATGGGTGCGGATGGGACAGTACGTGCGGGGAAAAAAGTAAAGAAAAGAAAAGAAAAGGAGAAAAAAATGTAGAAGGTTTGTCTAAAAAGTAACCAGGTGTATCACCTGCGTACTAAAATAAACATATACAGTATTTACAATATAACAATGTATAAATGCAATACAACGTTACAAGGTGAGCGGGGCTCAATTAACAATGTATGTACAAAAATCATGATATAGGCATAATAAATGTTATGTGGATAATCACTGTTCCACAAACTCAAAACCATAATTGAAAATGCTTGTTCAATTGGCATGAAAATATTAATATGAAAGGGAATGATATTGTTACTGATTTGTGTTTAAGGTTAACTTATTCAACAAGAGAGTAATTATTTTACTTTCAAAATAACTGCCCAATTCAAAATAGCTGCTTTATTAACTAAAAACGTTCATATTTGCTCAAAGAACCAATTTTTAGACACAGTTTAACAGTTCGAGCTTGCAAGCTTTTATTCAGAGCGACCTTCACACGTCGCATCAGTTATTCTATTTTCAAGATGGCCGCCAAATTCAAAATGGCAGCTACATTTGTTAAAAAACGTCCGGTTTCGCTTAGTGAATCGACTTTCTTGTCAACATTTATCAATTCGAGTTTGTTACTTATTATACAATAATAGTGTATCTCAACAATATGTGAAAATATTTTATTCTCAAAATGGCCACCAAATTCAAAATGGTAGCTATATGTACTTTAAAAATGCTGATTTTTTTCTTTAATGATCGGACTTTCTTGTGAGCTTCTTATGATTCGAACTAATAAGCTATTATTGATTATTGATTTTAAAATTCAAAAAAATAATTAAACAAATTAGTTTTAAACAATTGTTTCGTGAATTACATTTTTATTTTCAAACTGGCTATTGTGTTCGTTTAATTCATGGTCTTTTGTTCCTAAATAAGATTCCTTGATTTGTCAGTCTATGAAATAAAAGTTTTATCAACATTTTCAATACATTTCAGTATCAAAAATAACCCGTGATATTATATCATATTATTATAATAGTTATTGTTATCATCAAACATATTCTAAATCACTTGATATCAGCTAAACTTCGTTTTAATTTCTTCAAATTAGTTGCACAATGCTTCTCTCCGTATACAAACTTTTTATCACAACGGCTTTTAAAAATCAGATCTTCCTTAGCTGGTAATGAACTAATTACAATGGTCGCTAACATTTGCAACTAATATTGTGGATTGGACAATGACATAGTTATTGGTAAGTATGTTATCGATGCATGTGGCTATGGTAGCAGTTAACCTGGTAGGTTTATAAGCTGTAGGACAAATAGCAAGGTGGTATGAAGACAATGTATCATGAAACCTGTATATGGCTCCCATAATATTCTAATGCTTCCCCGGGAATTTAATTAACATTTATATGAACATAAAATATATAAATTCAATAAATTGTTCAGATAAATATTAAAATTTTCATTATCACTGTTTCTATGACGTAAAGTAATTATGGAAGCTACTTTAAAGAGCCTTCATTATAATAATTCATGGTCCCTGACTGATCACTGCTGTACGTCATGTGCCCCTGGCGTATACAACCGTTAATCATTATCTGAAAATACTACTTTTGCATTGTTTACTAACTAATTGGTTTTAAAAAACCAGCGGATTTGGAATGACATAATAAAGGTTCTTAATATAATAACACCTTTGATGAAAGGTTCAAATATGATGGCTCACCCCGAAAGGGGAGACTGCAGATGATATCAATGATTTATTTTATCATTTCAGCTGTTGCACCTTATTATTTTCTTTATTTTTTGCTGCCTATTTTCATCAGTTTCTTGGAAAAACGTTTTGTCACAAAGTCTCCCTTTTCGGGGTGAGTCATCACATATTGTAACACTTAAGTGGTCAAGGGGAGGGGGGGGGGGTCCATTTGGACCCAACATTTGGATTTTGCGCGTCAGTGCAATGTTTTTGTCTAACTTTACTATACGCTTCACTTGGTGGCAAAACATAAAATCAAATCGTCCCACCCCTTCCCATGCTAATTAGCATAAATAAGCATTTTCGAGGGCGCTTTTCTAATTTGTTTTGCCTATAAAATCGTAACTGAACTTTTTTTCTCAAATTTTTATTCAGGATTGTATTTGTACTTACATTCTGCAAATATGAGCCAAATTTGCAAATATTGAACAATTCTATTGGGAAGTGAGTTTTCACATTTTTGGCGGGAAAATTTTGACGCGACACGACAAGTTGGTTTGGCCGCCATTTTCAAACGGTTTGTCTGATTTTCGAAATGTTTTATTTGTTTTAGTTCTAAAATTTACTTTACCTGTGACCAGAGTTTCAACGTAAAAATATTTCGCGAAAGTGCTTCTTCGGTGTTGGATCCATATGGACCCCCCCCCCCCCTGGACCACTGGCATAAATGTGATGGCTCACACCGAAAGGGGGGACTTTGAAGATGATATCAATTTTGATTTTTTTCATTTCATCTGCTGCAGATTTTTCTAAGCTTTAAAATTACACCTTACTTGTTGAAATTGATCAAGGCGATCAAATTTTACAATAGAAAATATGCTGGAAATCCTTATTATTTTCTTTATTTTTGCTGCCTATTTTCACCTGTATCTTGAAAAATGTTCTGTCGCAAAGTCCCCCTTTTCGGGGTGAGTCATCACAAATATTCATGAAGCTATATTTTGTTATTTTGATTTTAATCATATATTTATGATGTAACTAGTAATGCAGATTTGATGAATTTGTGTTTTTGTCAATATTTGGCTTTAGATAATCTCGTCAAATTAATTTTTTTCTTAAATGGCTACCATATTTGGCAAAAACCAAATGACCATCCCCTTTCAGAAGGACTTTCTCCACGACCAGATGTACCTTGCGTATGAATATTTGTATACCCCTTCAATATTTTGTATTGAGAGGTGAACGAATAGTATACATGATATCCATTTTGTACAATTATTTCACGAACCAACATAGTTATAATTAGTCTATATTTTCCAGATTCCCTTGAGGGTTTCACAAGCCTCGATATACTCGCATTCCTGCAACGCTTGTAGTATTTTCATCTTGCTTGTTTCATCACCCATTTCTTGACGCCATTGTCTAAGAACCTCCATTGCCTTCAAGTCCACATCTGTCGTGTTGGCCCGATATTCTGCTTTCTGTATTGTCGGATGAGGCAGTCCAAGTGCAGTGAACAAGTGTTGTAGCTGATCCCTGCTGAGTTGTTTGATGACAGCCCTCAAGTCATCGTCAGTAATTAGAGACAATGATGCTGAAAACATAAAGGTATAAGTAAGCAAATCAAGATAGTATTCATAATGAGGAATGAGTTTATTCCAGGAATTAATTTAAAACCTGTACAAGAATAATTATAAAGCATGGAATTATTTATCAGGTTTAGACGGACACTGATGGCGCAAAGTTGCTACTCCTAGGTGGATGTAATTGGTCATTATGTTTGATGACCTGGCGAAAATGAATACCCGTTTATCCGTTTAAAATATTTGATGGAGATGAATATCTAAATATCCGAATTCCTATGGTAAGTGATGGTGATAATAGAAAGTTTTTAACACAATATGTCTCATAAGTCTGAGAGTTCAGCACGTGCTTTAATTCTGCACTTCACCTATAGAATAGCAGCAGTATGATATCATTGTCTGGATAATTAACAATAATTAACATTAATGTTTTGATTTTGCACAATAAAGGAACTCGTTGAACCACAGATTTTAAAAATTTTAAAAATCTGTGGTTGAACTGAGCCACACATAATTTTGCATTTACCTTCTTGACTTGATAACTTCTCCCAGTACCACCTCATGTGGATGTGGTCCTCAGTCAACTCGCAATAGATCTCTTCGTCATCCTTCCCACTTTCGGCACTGTATGGAAGCAAATGTAACGTCTTCCGTTTCTCTTTACAGGCTATGCAGGCTACAGAAAGCTCGTATTGCAATCCTCGTACCCACTTTGTTTTCAGTTGTTTTATTGCGTCATCCATAAACTCCACGATCTATATGTGTGAACACAATGCAATTATTTTGATAAAAGGGAGATATCTGCATTCTGCTTCAATCGATAGTTATTTATTGAAACTTGTGAAGTTAGGGGAAAACAAAACAAAACATTGTAAACCTTTAACAAGGTTTATCGTGCACTGGAATTTTTTTTTATTTTTATTTATTTTATTTATAACATTCGGCTGTAAGCCAGGCTAATCCCAATAGTGCAAATGCATTAAATTCAAGGGACGCCTCCGTGGTGTGAAAGACAGAATATTGGAAAGAATTTTCGATTTTAGATGCAGGAGGAAACCGAAGTGCTCGGAGAAAACCCGCGAGGAAGAGTATGGATCGACAACCAAATTCACGTACAACCTATAGGTCCGACCGGGAATCGAACCCGAGTCGCAGCGGTGAAAGGCGAGGTCAGAAACGCTACGCCAACCCGTCCCCCCAAAACGAAACTGCAATAGTTGACTTAAGGGGCTCTTTTGAAAGAACAATACCATCAAGAAATATAAAATTAATACTTGAGAAAAACATTTGTGTCCTTACCTCTTCACATATTTTGGGTGATGCCATACTTTCATATTGCTGTCCTCCATAAGCTTGCTTTCTCTCCACAACTACCTATACAGATGTAATTAACAAATAAATCAGTAAAATCTGTATAATGTAGTTGTTTGGTACGGCGTCCCCTTACCTTTGATACCAAGATCATGAAAATCGACATTTACGATTTGTTGCTTAAAATAGCCACTTTAAAAAAATGTTCTAAAAGTTCTAAAAAGTCGCTTTGTCATCGGACTTTTGCTTTGTAGAAAACTATATAAAAAGACAATTAGCCTGTTCAAGTTCTAAATCGTAAATGACAAAAGAGTATCGAATTAATTTTACCGCACAAAAGAGGCCTGTCAATCAAAGTACAGGATAGGCTATTATCTTCGACGAAAAGCAAAACGACTGGAGATTTTTAGTTTTCCTTATATCGTGTAAACACAAAAGGATTGTTAAAGATTGCAATTTCTCAAGTGGGGATTATCTATACTAGTTGATTCCAGTGAATAGAATAAGTAATGGGTTAACAAAATATTTTACTACGGATTACAAAAAGCATTGTTATGCACGGACAGAACATTTGAACTAGCTAACTTCCATGCAATATATATTTCAAACTGGTGAACTCATTACTCTCGGCCTTTTACCATACACCCACCTTACGTAGTGCTCCCAAACGATTGCTAAGAATGTTGTTAAAAAAGAATTGCCTAAACATGTTAAATGCCCAGGTTTGCTTTATTTTGCGTTTTGGTGCAATCAGTGATCTTGGGGTAACCATCCTCAGAGAAAGAGAGAACGCATTTCGGTTGACGCCGACGTTAGATGATCCATTAGTCATCTTGTTTGTATGACTCCGAAGCACCAATTTATTTTACTCCAATTAGGGTAATGGAGGATGGACATTGTGACACTAGGGCTCTTAGAATCCTTACACTGGTAGTTTTACCTTTATACATGCTGGACTTGAGTGCATCTGTAATCGATACGAATGCCTGTTGTGTTTGCCGCCGACAGTGAAACGACCTAGTCTGTAGAAGAGTTTGGGTGGGATTCCTGACTTCTCTTGAGACCACCTTGCTGCATAGATTGTTATATAGTTGAAAACAGCGTCTTCATTAAAGAACAATCGTGAAAAGTAATAATTAATAAAGTAGATTAAAGTGATATGATCAGAATTTTAAAACCGAACAAAAAGAATTAATTAAGAACCAAATATTGCAAACTGTACGCGTGACATGGTGGTTTGGGAAATTGAATATGTGAAATGCATGACCCTCCTATCAGACATGAGCTATTGGGAGTGGTATGACGAAACATTGATTATGCACAAGTTCGTACCCAGATAGCAAAGCTTAGTTGGACCAACTTTGGGCCAATGTCGACAGTTACGTTGGGCCAATGTACACAAAATGATGTAGGGCCCATGTCCTTTTGTCCATCGGGCCATCGTCATTCCTACATTGGCATTCTGACGGTTGGCTGAACGTTGGGCCAATGAAAAGCCAATGTGTTACAAAATCATACAGATAGCAAAGTTTAGTTGGGCCAATGTTAGCCGATTATGTTGGGCCAACATTGGCAAATGATATCGGGCCTGTGATTTTTACCAAGTGGATTTCTCCCACTCAGTAAAGAAGTGGTACCCTCCACAATGATGGGAGGACACGCCAAGTATGTCTTGCTTTGCTGCCTTGTTTAAAATAGCACAGGCATTGCAAGAACACATGTATACCATATGTTCAAATACTACATGAGGTCACTACTGAAATGTACATAATTTCTGTGGTGTCTTGGTTCATTTTGTTTGCATATTTCACTTTAAAACCTTGAACTCAAGTTCATGTATTTGTAGAAAATATAAATTGAGGTAGAAACTAGCGTAAAATAGCTTAATTTGGATGAAATTAACCCAAACTAGAAATTTATCTGGCCAAATAAAATCGGTCTATTAGCTCCACCCACATTCTATTACGTCATGAACGTCTGTCTAATGTCGGTTTACCACCCATCTGCCAACCAAATTACATGATGTTTATCCAACGTTGACCCAACATCGGGTCTGCGACCGCGATCGTGCCGACCATTGCCAATGTTGGCCCAACCATGTTTTGCTATCTGGGTATAAGCGACCAAAAGCGCATTTGTGAGTCTAAATTATTCACTTAGTTCATTTCCATGAATGGGACTTCTCAATACCACCACTACAGCGTATAATACTGATTTTGGTAACAATGGATAAATGGAGCTCCAGGTAGCATATGGTACGAAAATATTATTCCATATGAGTCAATTCGTAGCCCGAGGGTACCTGGTAATTTTGACTGGGTAATCACCAAAAAGGTGAAACCTGGACAGGTCTCGAGACTTGCAAATTGTATTATATAGGGTATCAAAATTGACCTTGTACTCTGCAAATCTCACATAGGGTATCAAATTTGGCTTTTAAGTCTCTGATAGCATGGATAGGGTATACAAATGGTATACAGTTACATTTTACCTATGATTTATTGTAATAATTATATCGTCACATTTTCGTACAGTCTGGGATAGGGTAGGGCTACCCCGGTATTCATTTGAACAGCTTTGGTCCCGGATAAGGTATCCATTCGAACAGATATGGTAGATTTATGGTCTCAGGTAGGGATTCATTTCACCCATTTTTGCCAATGTTTGGTCTCACATAGGGTCACCTTCGAAACCTGCGGTACTCGGGTGATTACCCGGAAACAAATATCAGTTACCACCCCCACCCCCAGCCCTGGTATCGCAGTTATACGTCCCTGTCCCATTTTGCTAAATGTGTTACTGAAAACGACTCCATTAGACGAATTTGGAGAGGCCAAACACAATGGTGATTCTTACCTGGTAAATAATCGTAGAAGTTGAGATAGAAGGTGCCATCTACTACGTCTCGGGATTCTTTCTCTTGGGCTGACTGAGGAGGGCAAAGACAGGCTGGTACATAATATGCCTTCTCCGTCTGAAGGAAATTTTAATAGGTTCAAATATTAATACATTTCTTGTATCATACTACGCCACATAGGGGAAAGTGGGGTAATGCCGGACAGTGGGTAATCCCGGACAAAGCGATTGCAGGTAAATGGAGAAGGGTGGGGCTATTACAATACCCTGTGACTTTAGCTACCCTAAGGTGTTACTCACGTGTACTACCTCCGGCACTATAGGCCTCGTCTTTTTTTCCGAAAATTACAAAAAACAGTAAATGTCATTTTGGACTTTTTATCTAACATGTGATTTACTAGCTGGGTGACAAATATGCAATAACGGTCAGATGTGAAGTATACATAGAAATTATATTTGATACTTGATTGTTAGCCGGAGGTATGAATTGGGGTATTTTATAAGTGGGTAAATAGAACAAACACTGTAAAAGTAACTCATATCCTTGAGGGGCAATCCCGGACAAGTGTCCGGGATTACCCCATCCAATATGAAAAATTTGTAACAGTTTATTTGAAAGTTCTAAGTATCATTAAGGAGCACCTGAAAAACAAAAGAACTTTATTAAGTTACTCAATATTGAGTAAAATTCCCTGATGTTACAGAATCTTGATGGATATAATGTCCTTCAATCTGATAATACATCAACCATCTTATCTGCAATTTAAATACAGTTTCTTAACATCTGGTGCAATCTGACATCGCTATTTAGTGAAAATCAAGTCTTATAATAACGTCCGGCATTACCCCCTAGATCGCGGGGTAATCCCGGACGCCGCCATTTTTTTTTTGTCTGTAAGTCCAAAACTGTGGATTCGAAGATACTATTAAACTGTTACTGGTTACTATGTTACTTGTTCTTAACAGTGATAATTGTTCTCCATAACCATGATTAGTATTGTACTTATGAGGTCTGATAGAAAGGTGTCCGGGATTACCCCACTTTCCCCTAATGCTTTAGAATACTAAAAGTAGCAATATAAACAAATCAACGCGTACTTAAGTTGACTGCTTCAAACCATTAATGACATTCTTTACCCACCTTTCAATATTTACTTATTTATTACATTAATTAATTAATTAATGTATTTAATTAATTAATTAATCACATATTTGATAATTAATTAGAATTTGTTTACGAATAAATAAATAAAATTAATTAATTAATTAAATAATTAACTTATTTATTTATTTATTTATTTATTTGTTATCTTTGTTTAGTTGTTTATTTATTTATTTGTTCGTAAACAGATTCATCAGGTTCGCTGATCATTAAAATTGAAATTGAAGTTTTCATTTAACAGATCCTGTGGTTAAACTAACACTAACCTGCTTATAGTTTAACATTAACCTTCTGACACATCTACTTTATTCGCGAGTATTTATGGATACGCAAAGGGAACACTAAAACAATGAGTCGTGACTTGATGACTTCATCGAAAGGGCTACGTCACACCGGAAGTAAAACGTGAACCAAGACGAGGATGAATGATCACTTCGATGAAGTCTGTTGACCATGACGGACGAAACTGTCAGAAAGTTAGCGATTGTTTAACCAATGGTTCTGTGAAATGAACATTCCAACTTCAATTTTATATTTATTTATACTGAATTTTGACTTCCTATCATAAATATATTTACCTCAACGCTCTCCTCCTCGGGACACTGTGGACAGATAAGATCAAACTTCTCCATGATGGCTAATAATTCATCTTTCAGGTGCAGATGCTTCTTCCAGATAAGGTCGATTAGCGAGTTTGTCAACACACCTTTATCAGCGAGTAGTTTCCATCTATCACAAAATGCTGACCACTAATAGGACAAAAACAATGAAAGACAGTTGAATACTCCAGTACAGGAAAACTCCAATACAAGAGAACTCCAATAGCTCCCGTCTGTTTAGTTCTGTAAAATATAAATGCATTCAAATCTCTGAAAATGCTTTCAAATCACTAAAAAGCATTTCCATGTCTCCCAATCATAGTGTCACATTTGCCCTTGCAGTTGATTTCTTTGACATTGTTAGATAATTTTTCTAGTATATAGTTGCAGATGAGAGCTCATGGAGTTGGGTTTTTTCTTGTACTGGCCGTTTAAATATAGCAAATAGGTACTATAACATATAAACGGTCACCAAAAAATAAGTTCCCCCCATGGATGACTAGACTTTGTCATGATAGAACTCTCCATTTTGAATACATTACTTTTGCATAAAATATGTTTCTGTTTCGAGAGACACTTAAAAATGTAGGCAAAAAATTGGCTAATTTCAGAAATGTTGGTCCAATTATTTTTTATGTAGTGACGATTTGGCGCCCCCCTTGAGGTGGAGCCCGGGGCAACTTCCCCCCCCCCCTAGCTACGCCGCTGACCCACGGCACCATTTGATGAAAGCTTTTGTCGTTTTCTAACAACACTCATGTGTTTAAAAATCATTTATTCAAAACTTATTCCACGTTTACTTATTTTTTTCTCTATTTTAAATCAGTGCATGTTCCACAGTTAACACGTGATTTTGACCCTTTCTCATTTTTAAATGAATTGCCATGACTGAAATGAAGACATTGTCGGATTAAAAGTGATGTGTCCACCGTTCTTTTCAACAACTGGTAAAGCGATTTTGTGTTTAAAATTGAACAAATTTCACGGATTTATTTGAAATTTCGACCATATAACATTTTTATACACCAGAAGAAACTTAGGTAACGAGTCATTGATCAAAATCCATATTTTCAACATGAAAACAAAACACAGGTTAACAGTGCAGTGACATCGCGTAAAATTGTTAAGCTTTGCGATCCTTAGCTTCAAGTTTCTATGTCTTAATTTGTAAAAATGTGCAGTAATATCTCTGCTAATACTGTCTTATTGTGAAAATCATGTTTGTTTGCTCCTGAGTTTTACATGATCATCTGAAGGTTTAGAGTATCCATGATTTCATTCCACAGATTCTCTCTCACTTTCTCTCACATTAACTCTCACTTTCAAGCAATGCTGTTTCCATGAGAGAAGCGTCACAGAATTGGGTGTCACAACATCATGCATGATATTGAAACCATGCAAAAAAGTGTACTTTGGCAGCATAGTCAGGTTAATGCAACAAATGCCATTTAAACTTGTTCTTGTTGCCACAAGAAGGCAAGAAGAAGTTAAGTGCAACTTTTTTTCGGCTGTTTTAAAAAAATGATTTTGAAACAAATGTGTCTTGCTCAAAAGCGTCATTACCTTTCATCAAGTGGTAGAGGGTGTTGAATAGAGAATTGTTTCCCTAAACGAAAACGTGTTTTATGCAGGAGAAATACAGCCAACATGGCGACTTCTGTCTTGACAAAGTCTGTGGCCGATTTCACTAACATTTAAACACATCGCTAAAGCATCGTAAGACCGAACGCATCGTTCACTCATCGCAAATTTGCGATCACCTTTTGGCTCATCGCAAAGTTGCGATGTGTTGGAATTTTCCCCGTGCAATATTCGTATACCTTGCGACGCATCGCACGCTTGCGAAGGGTTTTTATGTCTTCGTGAAATATAGTCTAGTTGCGCACTGTACGCATCGCAGCTACGATGCATCGCAATTGCTTAGTGAAATCGACCACTGGTCATCCAAGGGGGGAACTTATTTTTTGGTAACCGTATATCTAACCATGGGCCGTATGCATAACAAATAAGTAAATACTTCAAGTAAGAAGTAAAAGTAAATGTGAAATGATACACACAGAAAAATAAGGGCCAACGCGACACGATCCGTACCTTGTGATCACCAGACTATGATAAAAAGTCATAATTTTCGCATTCAAAGGAGCTGATATAACTTTTTCGGAGTCAGCATAATATATAACTATTTTTTAAATATTAAACTCATTATAGAATCTTGAATCTTGAGCCTCAATTATATAGTATTCTTAGTCACTGAGAGCGATTTCACTTCCTAATAAGGAATTTTGGCCATCCATTATGAGACGATAGATGACAGAGAAACAAAAAATCTTATCTTTTATTCTCTAACTATTATCATAATGACAATTTTGAATTTTGCTTTAAAACAATTTAAAATTTCCATCAAAATGACCACAAAAGATGCTTTTTGTGGGGTGTTTTGGGGTTTTATGCAATGAGGAAAAACTTGAGGGTAGAGTTGCAACACTCCTTTCAACCCCTGGGGGGGGGGCACTGACATAGAAAGGTGATACGGGTATGTACGGCTCTCAAGACCCCCTGTTTACGCCTTGTCTGCCGCTCACGAGACCCAATTTCAAGCCCAACCTTTAGTACGCAAGCCTTATTTTCAAAAATGTTCAGTTCCCCAGCCTTATTTTTTTGACATTTAGTTCCCAAGACCCCATTTCAAACAAGATTTCGAAATATTTACTTCCAGAGCCCACATTTTGCCCCAAAAAACTAGTTCTGAAGGGTCATTTGTTGGTCCCTTCAGTTCTCTAGACCCCTTTTCAGAGTCAATCTTCCGTTCCTAGACTAGGGTTTCAGATATCAGGACCGCACAACCCCTACCAAAACCAAAGTTGGATGCCCCCGGGTTTTCAACATGTTCAACGGATAAATGGGGCTTAATTTTACTCACTTTTGATTCTAAAGGTTTCGCTGTGATGACCGTCTTGAACACATCAATTAGCCATTGAGGATCCAAGATCACCAAATTTGTCAATAAGGAAGCTGATTCTATAGGATTACTATCACCTTCGTCGGAACCGAAGTAAATTATTGTCCCCAAATCATGAAAGAAATGGAGAACTGTTCTGATTTCATTGTTGTCTGTGATACCGTGTTCTTTTGCGTGTTCTTTTGCCTGAAATTATTAGAATGAAAAAATACACATTGTTACCTGGGACGTACTATTTCTCGTCCCAGTTGTTACTTCTTTGACAATAGAAATAGGGAGTTTTCGATTTCACTATGGTAGGTGTGCTTGACGGATCATGGCACCACAAATGTGCGATTAATTTCCAACATGTAAAATAAATCAGAGGATTAATGTATATAGAATTTAGGTGCGCTATGCCATGATGAAACACAATTGTTACAAAAAGAGCATACTTTTGAATGTAGAGTTCCATCTTAACTTCTAGGCTGCGATCATATAGAACTAATACTATTCGGGTATATGGTGCACGATTTCACCTGGGCACGCGTATAAATTTAATCGAACACGTGCATTTGATGCTACTGGGTCACATAAAAGGGCACTATTCGAAAAAACGTATAGCTCGCCGAGCCTGTACAAAATATAGCTATCGAATAGCGTATAGCGAATACCGTATAAACCGTATACTTCTACATGTATGTGATCGCAGCCTTAGGGTCCAACTATACATGTACTTTTTATGGGCTACCAAATATTTGGTTCAGCAAGTCTTTGTTATCTTATAATCTGATATAAAATTCTAATGTATTTCCTAATAAACCTCTAGTGCTCATTTCGACGTCATGAATCTATTGTTTTCGCATGCCATCAGGATTTATTTTGGACATAGCCAAGACGTAATTGCTTT
>JXSR01S011629.1:26796-49062 GCA_000969725.1 Ophiothrix spiculata
CTTTTAGGGTTAAACAAATTAACATTTATCTTCAAGTTCACATGAATATCTTGCCCCAATTAGTGGTAAAACAGGCGGCAGGTAAGACGTTCTGGTTATTGGTCCAATAAAATTAGCTCTTTTTTTCCCTTTCTTCCAATATTTTGTAATCTCATATACTTGACGATATAACGCACAGGCGGTTTTAAAGTCCAGAAATTGACCGAAACGGGCTTGGGAACAGTCAGGGGGTAGATACGATACTGGCTGTGATTATATGTACAGGTATAACTCTTCTGTACATGGGACCGACGGCTTTACGTCCCATCCGAAGGACGAGGAACTCTCATGAAATATTCACCCAACTCATTTTTTATAATTTTTTATCACTTATTACAATAAATGATTATTTTTTCTTCAAAGTCCAGCCATGATCGACAGGTAGCGTCAAGAAAAAGATAACTGAAAGGTTGCGAAAATAAGGTTATGGTTACCGTATGCGATAACCCACCTGTAAAATACAAAAAAACGGATATCGCTACGGTATTCGCTGACGCTATTTAGGAAGCTAGCGTCAGGGACTGATTTATAGATATGCATGAGTTATCTTAATATCCCTATACTTTATAATGGGATAACGCCCACTTAATCAATTGTGTGTGGAGTTTATAATTTCTAGTACCTAGTGCTGCGCACGCATGTGGCCATGAAATCATGAAGCCATGAAATTAATGTGTACCCCGTTGTGATCACTGAGCGTGAATAACTGTAGTCCTTTTGTTCTGATCATTATAATTTTGCCAGAAATAAGAACACAGTATAAGCACAATAACAGTTTGACGTATATCCCAGCTAATTTAGCGTGAAAATCTGGCTGTTTTACGCTGTTTCCCAGTCAAGTGGTTATATCCACCGCTTCATTTAACGTTTGCGTTCTCTATGAGAGAAATCGCAACAGGTACTTGCACGTTAAGTTGTGTACCATACAATTTAATGAGAAAAGCAGTCAGAAGGCGTAATTGGTTTGAACAATAGCAAACTAAAGGTTTTAATTTCTGGATGTTGATTGAGAAACGGTTGTTTTAATAAGCCATGGGCGTCATTTCATGGGGGACAGGGGGGACACGTCCCCCCCACTATTTTGTGTGTCCCCCCTCACAATATTAGGTGTCACCCCCACGGTTTTGAAAATTTGCCCTCGGACCCCCCCAAAATTTGCCCTCGGTCCCCCCCACACTTCAAAATGAAATGACGCCCATGTAATAAGCATTAGTTATTGTCTGGACTATGTTATGTGTGTAAGTCAAGATGACACACTTTGAAAGTATGTCAATACACGAAGTGAAAATATGAGTTGATTTTAAGTACAGCTCTTATTGAAATGTAGTTCAATAAGGGTTCCGCTGACGCTATTTTCACAGCTCCTCATTTACATTTGGATAGAAATAAGGTTAGCGTCGAAAGTAGCGATCGCGGATTTACAACGCAACCTCTCAAACATCTCGCGACTATCTTTAACTTATTTAAACAGGTCGGAAAATTAAATTGCTCTAAATAAGCTTATTTGCATAGGCCCTAAGCGCTGACTGATTCAAATGTTTCTCTTTTTCTTACTGGCTAATTTGAAATTGAATACAGGTGTCTAAGTATGTAAATTAGCTTAGCAAAAACTCTAATAACGTGTAAAATAAAAAGTTCTTAAATGTTTAAATTGATATGTATTTTAAGAGTGTAAGGAGGCATAATGAAGCGGAAAAATTCTTGCAGACATTGACGACATCTGTCTACTTACTAAAAGACTACGACATTTTAGGGTGATGACTGTCATCGTGTTATTTTTGAATAAATGGACTTGGCTTTTTAAAACTATTGACTTTTGTTAAGAGTACATAAACACAGTGCCTACCTCACACATCTTACACAGAGGTCTATTACAGAAAGCTTTCCCAGTACTCGGTAAGCTCTCATGCTATTTCCGATGTTTGCCATTGCGTTAAGTGTAGAATATTAAAACGACCTACATCAAATAATCCTGAAGAAACGATTACTTTAAATATGTCTAGTAAATTTGGTACCGATAGAGTTTTTTGTTTTTAGATGTTTAGATGGTTTCGTTATATCATGATATAAAAATAAAGATGTTGTTCTCGTCTGGGCTACGACTAAAACATTATTAATGAACGACACCTAATAGAAACGAATATTGTAATGTGTTGTGCTTGAAAACTAATTGTGTCCCTAAGGGGCAATTAAATGCAGTTGTCCGCTTATTTATGCTAATTAGAATGGGAAGGGGTGGGTCGATTTGAATTTTTTTGACACCAAGTGAAGGGTATGGTAAAGTTAGACAAATACATAGTAGGGTGATGAAATGTATAGAGTGAAGAAAAAGCGCTCATGCGATTATGAAAATAGTACACTCTTAAAATTATCTTACTCTTGTTGAGTAAAAACTTACTCAACGGTCAAAGCTCATTTTGTTGAGTAAAATCTTACTCAACGTTGGATAAACTTTACTCAACGTTGGGTAAACTTTGCTCAACGTTGAGTAAGATGTGCTCAACATTGAGTTATATTGACTTAACCGAGTAAGATTTTACTCAATGTTGAGTAAGATTTTACTCAACAATGAACTGTGACCTTTTTACTCAACAAAGAGTACAATAATTTTTAGAGTGTATATACCCAAAGCTATGAATACAATAGGTAGATAATATCTATAATTTGCTGTACATGCAGAAATGTTAAAAATACCACCTCAAAAACAATAAAATACATAAGAAACAATACGCTTGTAATACTATAGGAATATTGTAATTCGGGTTAATTTTGCACGTACGAACTGAATGCCACTCTTTAAAAATCATGACAATTAATTGGATTTTGAATAAAAAGCATTTGAAAGATAAAATCCCACATGTGTTGATTGTTTGAAAAAAAAAACCGCGAAAAAAGCTTTAAAAATTCAAATGTTTCTGTTTGCTCTTCTCACCTTAAATATTGATTATGTGTGATGTAATATGTATGAATATGTTTGTGTGTGTGCAGCAGTTGTATAGCTTATAAGTTGATCTATAAACAATGTAGGGAAAATTCATGATCCACTTTTCACCCTCAAGGTCACCTCTATCAAAATTGAGTTTTTTTAGCTTAAAAGAATCCTTAACTGGTATATGTTGCAATTCGAAAACCATTCTTTCATATGCGCTTGCATTTTTTAGAAAAGTTAGAAAATGTGTCATTTTCTAATAATTATCGGGGCCCGACAGTAATTACAACAGAGTAGCCTATGGGGATTTTCAAAATGCTGAAAAGCTTGTAACTTGGAAACGAACTGTCGGAATCAAGTGCCTTTTTCAGTATATATTTATGTTGTTTTCTTCTTTTTATTTAGCTAGAAAAGAGGCGAGGTTTTGGTCACATAAAAATCATGAATTGCACCTTTAAGAAAAAGCTTGTATATCACACATAACAAGACTACATGGGGTGTCATTCAAAATAATGGAGACTAACTATTTACGTTAAATATATCGATCTCTAACAGATTTTGAAAAATTATTGAGAATTCTAATTTTTTTAGAATGAAGAGATTCAAATTTTTCAACGCTACGCTTTATGTCGTAATAAGGAAGCTTTATACATCTACAAGCACCTTTATGAAATACAACACAATTAATGTGGTACATACAGGCAGGTTATATTTAGTAAATCACATCAACCACCCTTTCCAGGTGCATGTATTGCGTTAGGCGATTTATTTTATAAACATAGTATGAATGATGATAATAATAAACTACCTTTCTTGAACACATTTTGCTGACGACAACATCGGGTTGGACATATTTTACTAGGGCATGCTTTTAAGTTGATATCACCTGGTAATGTAGAACAGAGTTCGAAGGAACGTTTTAGCGAACTCTTTAATTGCCTTAAGTGTTTTATATGATGGAAGAAAACAGAGGAAGCATACCTAAATGTTGTTACTTCCCACCTTAATGTAAGCTTGAGGCTTTTTGTAAATTTTGCAAACTCAGTTACCAGTAGATTTTACCAGCCATAAGAAAACCAAATACAACGAAATTTACCTTACGTATTTTCCAAAAAGGAAGACATGAATTGACAATTTTTTCCATTTTTAAATAAACTAGTCTTACGAGCTAAAAAATAATTAAAAGCAGAATGCCACATTTTTTTTACTTAATGTTTTTATGAAATTACATGATTAAACTTTCGATATATTTGCTATTTTCTCGGTATATGAATCACCTTTCAAACGTCTAGGTATTCTGCAAACTAGACTTCTCCTTTAGCAAATTTTTACCATTTTACAACATATGATTTGTCGTTCATTGTATATTTATAATGTGTTACACAAGTATCTCGCAATTCAGTTTAGTAAAACTACTGTTTCTGCAATAATTGTGATAATATTTTTACATTATTCGACAAATATGATTCTGTCACGCTATGTGTGTTCTCGGTTACTATTATAGAATTTTCATGAAATGCATATTAAAGGGGATTAACTTTCATGTAGGATGCTATCTGTGTCAGTAGGTGCCAGGTGGCTTTTTAGATTATATGAAGAGGTTGACTTACATTGACTTGTAATTAAACCTTTAACCTTTTACTGAGTTAGAAATGGCATATTTGATCGACAAAGCTAAAACTTCGAAGAACAAAAGCTGTTACGAAAGGAAAAGAGATATTAACTGTGTATTTTCCGTAAATATTCTAAGGTATAAACACGTTTTGTAAGAAGAAAAGAAATATGTCTCTACTATATAATACCAACACCTGCCAATGCCTCAACGCCCTTCTTATTACACGTCTTACAGGAATACAATGCATCTAGAGAAAGAATAAACTCGCTTACATTTTAATCACCATTTACATTTCAATCACTCTGTCCAGTTTGATTTTTGGACAGAGTTATGCAGCTGAGTAGAGTTTACTAATTAAACATTGGTGGGAGATTGGAGATAGCAACATTTTGGAGAATTAACGATATATTACAGATGGAGAATCAAAGACAAACTGTTGTTTTAATAATTAATTTCCGAGTGGATTTTGGGCGTTGGATTCAGCTTTAAAGCCAAGTGGAGCTTCGTTGTGATTGCTGGACTATTGATTGGAAATCGCCATTTGATTTCGTAAGGAAAGTTTTTTGATTTACCTTTTGCCAGTTGGATTCTGGAACTTGCAAGAATACGCCTGCAAATTTTTCAAGATTTTAATACCGTGGACGTTAACAAACAATCTTGGACTATAGCGTGGAATATAAACATTTTTGAAATATCCTGGGATCGCGCGGGTTATGCAGTGGTATCTCAAGACTGTAAGTTTCTTATATAAGGCTAAATAAAATTAATTGTTTGTCTCTAAGCTCCCGCGCGCGTTAGTTTTAGTGTGCGCGTTAGTTTTTCAAAAAGTCAATTTGTTTTTTGCCGGTTTTTTTTAATATTCTTCATAATTGGCAAAAATTCCATATGAACTCCTTTTATATTTACTTGCAACATAATATTTAATTAAATTGGTTCTTTATTCTGTTTTTTTATTATTTTTAAACAAGGCTAATCTTAACATTAATTTCATATCTGACATGTAAATATATGAGGGAGTACATATGGAACTCTTTTCTATTTAGAATAGCAATCATGACTTCTTTCACACACGAAAAAAAAATCTAAAAAAAAGAGAAAATAAATAAAAATAAAACCGCATTTCGCATTAGTTTTCAAGAGTAGGAGAGCTTTGAGACAAAAGGCAAATTTAGATATTAAAGTGTTTTATTTGTGCTAAATGAAAGAACTTGTATTAAATCGTTAAAACTTATTCCAAATTTCAGTGAATTTATTTTGTTTCATTTTAGAACCCGTAAGGTGATTTTGGCCTTGGTCATTTAAAATCTTCGACCGTAACACTATTGCATAGAAAAAATCGTATCCAAATGTGTATCAAAATTGAGTACAGAACAAGAGATGGTAAAATCACCAGTAAAGATAAAATACACAGAAATAGGGTCATAACTCTTTGTTAAAAACTGGATTTGAATGACAGCTCAAATTGATTTATAGACATTTCGGTCTTATCGATGTTTCGTATTTCATGGCATATTCGCATTTCATGTTGCGTATGACGATCATATCCGATACAAAATATTTATTCAATGCAAAGGGCAACGTATGTGTGGCATAATGTAAAGACAAAACCAAAATAATACCGTGCCGAATAGCTCAAAATCAGAACACATTTGTGCTCGGAAAAGTATCAAACTTTTTGATAGCATACACGATCAATCTTAGTAAAATATATTTTTATAACAGACGAATCACATGTATTATCTGCAAAACTTGTAATCGGTTTTTAAAATTAAATCCATCTAAGATTCCTTTACTGTTGTCAATATTTCTTATTTTCATTTTCAGTATTTCTATCAAGTTTGATTTTTTTTACTGAGCATTAGAATCCACTATCTTGCAAAAATGCGATGTTTCGGTTTTTATTTACCATAAATAAATAATGTAATAATCTCCTGATGCTTGTTTCAAATTAACATAGGTGTTATTTTCGTTTAGGCTACGATTACAAGCAGTAATAATGCAGGGCATAGCAGTAGTGAATATTGTAATGTATCGTGCTTAATAAATAATGCAACGGCAATACACAATATCTTTCTTAACAGTATCACTTATCTCACTTTCATTCCTAGGGTATTTATTTCCTTCAAGAGACTAGAAGGTGTTTCTTTTAGCATGTCTATTAAAATTGATACTGATTTAGTTTCTTGTTTTTAACTCAAGGGGTTGCTTTAAATCTCAACTGACGTTTGACTAATGCCACTGTTCAGAACAATGCTGCCCTACAAAGGCAAAAGGAAGTATTGACAAATTTAATGTTTTTGAGTTGTGAACCTAAAACATAACTTGTAGAATTTATTCAATACTCACCATTACCATTTTTCTTATTTGTATAATAATGAGGTTAATTCAAAATGTATAATGACATATCAACAAGAGACTATAAACAATGTGAATAATTAGCATAAAATAATCAATAATTGATCAATTGTGTGTGGTCAATACTTTGTTTTGCCGTGTTAATTGTGTCCATTCTTTGACAACATTACCATATGCCTATCTCTAAAGCCTCTATCACACATCACCGTATAGAGAAAACGTACGCCTAACGAGTAATATACTTTATCCCACTATTGCTCTGTTGTTATGCATTGATGTTCGTCAGTTCGTTATGTGTTCGTTACAAGTACGCTTAATACGTTATCTATAGGGCCTGTCCGTTATGGATACGTTTCATTCGTTATTCATACGGTGGTGGTCCGTTTAGCACACGTTCAATATGTTAAAACTTTTGTACGTTATTCGTACGTTTTGTTCTATACAGTGATGTCTGACAGAGCCTTTAAGTATGGTGACGAAAGGAAGCAAGTCTGTCAGGGTCATTTTAGCAAATGTTTAATGTTTTGTATGGGTTGTATGGTTACTAACAAGTAAGACATTGTTTTAAACAATATTTCTCTTGTACAATGTCCGATGTTTGTCATTTTCATTAAGTGTATACATTTCAATCGTCCTATATCAAGCATGCCAGTCTGTTGGAAATAATGCATGCAACTATAAACAGATAAGTATATGTAAGTTCAGATATGTAAAAAGACAATCTTATTGAACACGTATCTGCTTTCATTCTGATTATAGAACATGTGCATTAACGTGTTTTTTTAAATGATATCCGTATTTGTATTAAATAGAATTTCCAGCAGATTTTCTGCTGTAAAATTTGATTGCCTTGATCAATTTCAACAAGTAAGGTATAATGTTTTAGCCGCAATAGATGAGATGAGATAACCAGACATTTTTTTTGGTTTTCTTGTCTGTTTCCCCATTCAAATTGTTTTCGTTTGTTCACTTTTTTGGTATCCAAACTGCATGCTTCTGCTGCCTTTTCATGTTTGTTTTGTTTTGCTTGTTCAATCTTGCTTAAGGACCCCAATGGAATTAAACCTTTTTAAAGGCTTTTTGGGCTATCCTTGGTACTCCTGGTTATTTTCCATTATCTCATATTTAACAATACTCTTGCAGCTCCATGTACAATAGATCTTCTTTGTGTAAATAATTTGTATGTGCAATATTCTATCTATTGTATTTTATATTACCATTTGAATGTCTCATCACATATGTGATGTTGATTTTTTCATTTCATCTGTTGCAACATTTATTAACCTTTAAAATGACACCTTACTTGTGGAAATTGATCAAAACGATCAAATTTTACAGATGAAAATCTGTTGGAAATTCTTATTATTTTCTCATATTTAACAATACTCTTGCAGCTCCATGTACAATAGATCTTCTTTGTGTAAATAATTTGTATGTGCAATATTCTATCTATTGTATTTTATATTACCATTTGAATGTCTATTACTTCTATTTTTAAGAGTACTGTATAAAATGAAATGAAAATTCAAAATTGATATCATCTATAAAGTCTCCCTTTTCGGGGTGAGTCATCACATATGTGATGTTGATTTTTTCATTTCATCTGTTGCAACATTTTTAACCTTTAAAATGACACTTTACTTGTGGAAATTGATCAAAACGATCAAATTTTACAGATGAAAATCTGTTGGAAATTCTATTTAATACAAATACGGATATCATTTAAAAAAACACGTTAATGCACATGTTCTATAATCAGAATGAAAGCAGATACGTGTTCAATAAGATTGTCTTTTTACATATCTGAACTTACATATTATTTTCTTTATTTTTTGCTGCTTATTTTCACCTGTATCTTGAAAGGTTTTCTGTCGCAAAGCCCCCTTTTCGGTGTGAGTCATCACACGTTTCTTAAATTGTTATATGAAGCTGAGAAATTCTTGCAGACATTGACGACATCTGCTCACTTACTACAGGACTACGGAATTTTATGATAATAACCGTCACCGTGTTATATTTTGATAAATGGACTTGGATTTTTAAAAGTAATGACTTTTGTTCAGAGTACATAAACAAAGTGCCATACATCTTACCCAGGGGTCTATTACAGAACGCTTTCCCAGTACTCGGTAAGCTCTCATGCTATTTCCGATGTTTACTTTGCCATTGCGTTAAGTGTATAATATTAAAACGTCCTACATCAAATAATCCAGAAGAAACGATTACTTTAAAATACACGGTTGCTTATATAGTTGGAATAAAAACATTTTTACTACTTTTTTATGTCAAGGTCAGTTTATTATGAACATATCTGGAGAATTATGTTGCTTTTGGTCAGATCTTGTTGGGTGTGAAATGGAACTTGGAATGTGATCATGTACTGGTAAGGGGGCAACAACAAAAATGGGTATAAAACGTGATTTTTAGGTCAAATTTAATTTGACCCTGCCTTTGACCCCGTCACTTCTTTACTCAAGTTGAGTGGTCATATGGAATGTTTATCTGTAGTAGGAGGATAAGCAGGTGATTGAATGTCTTGGTCACGCTTGAATGCGCCAAGAGAATGCTTGGAAGAAATAATCCTTCAACACCCCTGAATTTACAAAAATACGGTTTTTGTGAACGTGGAATGGTTCCCGGCGGTATATGAAATTATGACATCTTGAAAGGTGTTGAAGATGTCATATACAGCCAGGGACCATTCGACGTTCACCACAACACCGTTTTTGTTAATTGAGGGGCGTTAGACGATTATTTTGTACTTTGCTTCCAAGCATTCTCTTGGCGCAGTCAAGCGTGACCAAGACAATCACCTGCTCATCACTCCACTAGAGATAGACATTTTATATGATCACTCAACTTGAGTAGAGAAGTGACGGGGTCAAAGGCGGGTTCAAATCAAATTTGACCTAACAATCACGTTTTAGACCCATTTTTATCTGCACATAATATCAGTAAATAATAATAGCATTATTGTGTGGTGTCGGTTTTGAATGAAACTATAATAACTCACCGTTTGTGCTCTTTATTGTCTGTTTTTAACATCTTCATTCCTTTGCATCCATCTATAATATGAACATTCATAAAAAGTTAAAGCCATCACCATATAGAGCAAAAAACAATAAAATACAGACTTGACATTAAATATGGAATATATTTTTTCTGTTGGTTTCCATTTTGAATAACCCGCCATATCTCGGTAAATGAAAACTCCAGGAATGTGTATTTCTTCATGTCTGTAGATATACATGTAAACTTTGAACTAAGACCCTTTTTGTGTATACCTAGGTGACACAGGGAAAATAGGGAACTTAAAAGCACAAAAAACGTTTAAAAACTTAAAAGCACAAAAAACGTTTAAAATTGGTCCAAACTCGTGCACCATAATACGGAATCAGGGAAATTAAATTGCCGTATTTTCGTTAATACTTTACCTGGACGCTTGAACTTTTTCCAGGTTATTTTACATATTGTTGGTTACAAATTATGATCAAACACTATTTGCTATGTCATCCATAAAAAGCGTACGGCGCATGGACCCTCCATGCGGACATTCCACTAGTGATTGAAGAGTTCGGACATGTGTATCAGCCCAAGTATCAAGTGCAGACTAAAGTTACTCCTGTACATGGTGGTTTGATGTAACTTGTTGTTCATCGATGTGTTACATCAGCCGAGAAGTCCTCAATAGAGTTCATATCTGAAGATCTTACTAAACAGGCTTAGTGTCCAAGACAAGGATCTTTCATAAAACAAGCTCGTATTAAGAACATTGGTAAACTCTCACTTTATTCAAAATGGTGATCATGCTAGAAAACCCCTGGAGGAAATATCTTTACCAAACACCGTTCTCAGCGACCCGTTGGCTGGGCTACAGATCAATTTCAATTTTAAGTCCCATCAATGAGATAACGTTGTCTTCAGAGCTTAAATTCAATTTGGAATATACTGCCAATATGGACGCATCATGGCCGCAGATGTACAGTGAAGGGTTATTCTGAAGCTTGCATGCTATCAAGAATGAACACATTTTGCTGACGACAACATCGGATTTGACATATTTTTTCTAGGTTATGCTTTTAAGTTGATATCACCTGGTAATGCAGAACAGAGCTTGAAGTAAGCGTTGAGCGAACTCTTTAATTGCTTTAAGTGTTTTATATGATGGAAGAAAATAGAGGAAGCATACCTTAATGTTGTTACTTCCCACCTTAATGTAAGCTTGAGTCCTTTTTTTCAAATTTTGCAAACTCAGCTACCAGTAGATTTTATCAACCAGATGAAAATTAAATAATTGGACATTTATCTTACGTATCTTCCAAAAAGGAAGACATGGCTTGACAAGCTGTTTTTAAGATATTTTTTCATTTTGTCAATAAATTGGTCGTACGTGCCGAAACATTTAAACAGAATGGCAAATATAGTTTTACTTATTGTTTTCTATAGTTACTTGATTAAATTTTCCTTACATTTGCTATTATCTTGGTATATGTATCTCCTTGGAAAGCACTAGGTAGTATTCTGCAAACTAAACTTTCCCTTTCGCCACTTTTTACCATTTTATAATAATTGTTTTGTCGTTCATTGTTTTATTTATAATTTGGTAAAGACGAATTCCGCCAGTTAGTTTAGTAAATTTAACTTTTCTGCAATAATTTTGATAATTCACTGTCTTTGTGTACTCAGTTACTACTTAGGATTTTCATAAAGTACATATTAAAAGGGATTGACTTTCATCTAGAATGCTATGTGTGTCAGACGCGCCGGGTGGCTTTTTAGATTATAAAGAGGTTGTCTTACATTGACTTGTAATTAAACCTTTTAAACTTTTACTGAGTTAGAAATGACATATTTGATCGAGAGAGCTGAAACCTCGCCGTACACATAAAATTATTAACTACTCTACTTTGCTATATTAAATGTTACGAAAGCAAAAGGGACTTTATCCGTAAAATATTCTAACTTAGGTATAACATGTTTTTGGAAAAGAAAAGGTATGTTAATCTTAACTAATACACACACCTGCCAAGGCCTCATCTCATTTCTCATTAGACGTCTTACAGGAATAAAACACATCTGAAGAAAGAACAGACTCGCTTATATTTCAGTCACGTAGGTTCTCCTTTATAATTCACGACTTTGCGTTCTTTCATTGAAAAGGAATAAAGAACACACAACCTTTCAGTTGAGGGAAGGCAGTGGACACGAAATGTAAAAAGTGACTATTTTGACAATTTTTGCTTCACAATTTCTGCTTTAATTTGACTTAAATCGGACTTTGTTAAAATTCTTAAATTCTACATGTAATCAAAAGAAATCTTGCCAAATTTACTTAAACGATGTTTCTCTTATACAAATGTGTGTGTTGTATTTCTTTTGTATTCTATTGTTTGCAATGAACAAAATCATAACAACATTATATTATCAACATCAATTATATTTAATGAAAAAACACCTGTTTGTCATGTTTGTATAGAGACTGACATGCAAATACATAGAAGGGTGTTTTGCATTATAATTATCAGATACTCTAATGAAAGTTCATACGTGCTGGTAGATGAACATACTGAGAGGTTTAAACAGGCGTACAGTACAAGAAACATACTTTTTGATATTTCAGAAGAAATCCTGTGATGTTGCGAGGATAGATGACCTTTTCTGACCTTGGGACTGCAATATTAGTCAAAATATTTTCATTCACCCATGTACTTTATCGTAATAAACTTCACGAAAACTATTTGTCATCTTTGTAGTCAGAAATGTATTCAAATCAAAACCAGTAACTTATGCAAAATAAGGGTTAGCACTATATTGCACCCACCCCTTCTCTTATTTATTATTACATTACACGCTGTATATTGTCTGCACACCCTGTGTAATGACCTTCAAACCTAACATGACCTGTTTTAAAATTCTAGCATTTCAAAGTGAAATCCCCTATACTATATTTGTGTTACCGAATGGTAACCCAAATAATGGCACTTGACCAGCTACGCTTTACTCAGGGGACGGGCATTTGACATTATCGACAAACACAAGGCGAATAAACTCAAGGCAGTCACTGATATTTTGGTAAAGTAATTACCTGCCCGACCTGTTGGTTAGTAAAGTGGTATCTAAATATAGCAAATGCGTCTAGAGATTACGTCAACATATTCGCTCTTTAGTGTAACGGATGTCATTCATCCAATCGATGAGATGTGTCCTCAATATTTGAATCTTATGCAATTTTCCCACAACAAACGGATATTTTCAAACACATTTTTAATTTCTAAAAATACTAATAATATGAACAACCACAACAACACCTCTTTATTGAATTATGTCAGATATTTCGTAAATAAATTCACTTTTATATATTGGGTCACAGGTTTCATTTATAAGATTAACTTTCTATCCTATGAGTCTCTTATCCAATTAGAGAGTGATAAATCCATTGATTGCTTAGTGGCCAGTTTGATATTTAGTTTGAGACACCAGTATGCTTATAACAAATAAATAATATATGATAAGGTACTAAATACTAAAATTAGGTGAAACTCTCCATTTTTTCAAATTGAACAGATAACAAGAGCTATAATACGCGGTCAAATATATCAAAAATATCAATAATTAAACATATTATTCTCCCTTGAAACGTTTTCTGAAATATTCTGAATACGAACAGACGGGCAATTTTTCCCACTATTAAAATGACCACCTATACACATATAGTGGTGGTTAAAGGGTTTCAGATTTTAGAACTTTGGACAATCAGATGATGTTCAAAAGTGAGTTTTATAAAGCATTATGTCATGATAGGCTAGTGACTCTTTGTGAGTAATATAATACCTTTTAGGTTCTTATACAATATGGATCATTTTTTCTTGGTATTCACAGTTGTTCCAATTGAACATGTTAAAGGTATAACATCTAAACGAAAGCCCTCCAATTTTGCACTAAATTTCAACGTACCACTAAATGACACCATTGTTAAATATTTTCAATAATCCGCACATAATGACTTCCTATTCAGGGGATATTCTCATTGAGGTCATGGCCGCACATCCCTGTCACTTCCGAATATGAGTGCCCTCCTTCTCGCCTCCTGATTGGCTAGCAAAAAAAATATGTTTCAGGCTAACAAAAAATTAAAGAATTTGTATGACTTGGATAAAAAATATTGTTTGAAAACTCATGTTTGCAGTTAGCATGTGGGTCTAGAGATTATGTAAACAAATTACCTTGCACAGCCTCACAAGGTTAATTCATCAGACTAATGGTGTTTACTTCTTATCTCTCCCAGGAGTTTCTTTCATAGCCTAATTACATTAGTGTCAATTAACAGCAACCGTTAGTATGGTTTGATATCAAGTATGACACTTGTGGTTTTGATCTTTTAAACACTGATTAGTGTTTCGAATGATCAAGTAATTGTTTATTAAGTTCAAGTTCATGTTCAAGTTCATTTTAATACCAGTAATACACTTAAATGCACATAACATAGAAAGAACAAATATAAGCCTATATACATAGGTGAAATAAAACAAGAACCTCTAATTATTATCTCGAAAAAATAATACAACCCGCATTTGTTCTGCTGCATGCATGATGTATCATAGAAGGCAATCTTTTCGTATGGTTCCTTGTGCATGTAAAGGTATATGTTCGACCTATTCATGTGGCTTATGGCATAAATTTGAATTGCCCGCGCAAAACATTCAAACGCCTTTGGACAACAAGATTTTTAAATAATATGATCATATGGATCATATGTTTGCCAATCCTAAGCCCGGGGGGTGGGGGGTTGGTTCTTAAAAAATTTGTACGGGGATGCTCCAAGTAGACTTCAGAATTTTGATCATCTCTATACCTCAAAAAGCGTGATTTTGTGACCCATCTTTATACCATTTTTCTAGAAAAAGCACCAAATTTTGAGAAAAATTGGGTGCTTTTTTGGCAAAATTTTCCAAAATACACACAATTTTGCAATTGGGCGCATTGGGTCTGTGACAAAAACCCATTCATCAATATACCAAAAATTACGAAAATGCACCCCAAAACCTTTGAGCACCCCCGTATACCATTTGTCTGTAAGAACACCCCCGTGATCCTAAGAATACACTCTTAGAAATCCAGGATCAAATATGAGCTTATCCTGATTCCGGATCAAAAATATGATCCCCAAAATTATCAGATTGATCGAAAAGGACCAATTTGACCCGAAAAAGATCAGATGTGGTCCATTTCCGGATCATATTTTGATCCGGAATCAGGATAAGCTCATATTTGATCCTGGCGTTTTAAGAGTGTACCTAAGAAATGAGTGAGAAAATTTTTACCAAAATGCATTCTTGCAATCAAAAACGTCTTTTGTGAGATGACAGAGCTGGTTCCTTTATAACCATCGACATTTTAGCCAGTCTCGCATCCATATTAATTAAGGTTTTGCCTACCCTTCCATACTGGCAAGGTAAGTTTGTAGAGGCTGGATGAGTGCCTGCAACAAGTGCAATATCAGGACCTCTTACTTCAAATGTTCAAATGATAAAACTGTATTTCCCCAATTCCCATGCAAGGTGTCACATGCGCATACAGCTTATTTCTTACGTTCCATACATATAAAACCTAGAATATGAAAAACGATAATTATGTATGATGGATAATTGTTTTGTCATATTTCCCTCCCTGTTTATCTGCCTTTCTTGTTTTTCAATGTACGCATTTTACATAATACACTCTGTGAATCGCCTAAAACTAGAGTGTACTATCCACCGGGCTATCCACCGATTAAGGAAAACAATGTCATCTAAAAGTGAGGTCATATCTATGCTTAGTTTTTGATTGACATTTTGAAAGCCCGTTTCAATTGAGTTATAGACCTTTCAATCTTATTAATATCTCGTATTTCATTTCACGTCTGCATTACATTTTGAAGATGAGGCTCACAACAGTTTAGTATTCGATTCATTTGTATGTGTGGTTTAAATGCCCTAAAAATACGTTTGGCTTTAATATATTCTGAATGTTTTTGAACGGTCTGTGTCATTAGATAACATCCACGATCAGTCTATTATTGAAATATTCCTGAATATTTTCATGAATGTACAAGTCACTTTATGGAATACCTTAGGATCGAAAAATTTAATTTTGTATTGGTCAATTAATTTGCTTTGTTAACAATAAGCAAAGCATTTGTAGTCTATCCAAATTTTTTCCTATAGTCATCTTGCATAATTTGACTGATTGTCTTCACTTCAACAATTCTTGTAAATTGTTTCATTCAGTAAACATTCTTATATAAACAAAGCAGATGTTAAATCCTTGTGCAATATAGGCTTGTTGACATTTTTTAATACATTAGAACCTCAGGTTTAGTTTTACGTACCAAAATGATTATCACACATTTTGCATAAAAATATTTGCATCACTACAATGGCAATCAGTTTAGAAGAGGACTTTCTCTGTTTTTCTTTGTTGAGCATAAATCCTCTAATAAATATAAATAGAGGTTTTTCTAATGGTGGATGTTCAATCGCAGGACAGTATGTCTTGATATTCTACAGTATAGTCAATATTTGGCCTGGTTCCTCGGCTTGATTAAAACGAAAATATGCCAAAAGATATCACATACGTTTTTTTCTTATAATATCAAATTTTATATATATTTATCTTTATCACATTTTCATCATTACGAGTATTGTAAACAAGACTCGCTTTGTTGAAACTTTAAGGACCACTAAATTATGCATATGTTAAAAAGCATCACATCTCGTCTTTAAAGCTGTCATACAGACACATAAAGTATTCTGAAGAAGCAACGAACTAGCTTATATTTCAATCACGTGTGCATTTCTTTTCTCATTCACGACTCTGTGTCTTCACCCTGAGAATAATTAGAGAAAACATGACCTTACAGCACAGAGTAAAAGGTTTTGTGTATGAAAATAAATTCAATATCCTCCATTTTGTTTTTCATTTTCAATATGTCAATCTGTTTGGATATAATATTTTATCACAATTGTAGAGGAATCAGCACTTGTAAAATTTCAAAATAGTTTTTATTGCTATTGCATAAACTCAATAATCAACCTAAATCACTGTACATGATACTCTCCGATGTACAATACCATATACCTAATATATATTCAATACCCTGTTGTAATTTACAAGTTATAGAATAGTCAGAACTTGAAAAGCCCATGCCTCAAAACTAATATTATGCGACTTAAAGGAGCATAGTCCGATTGTTTCATTTTTTCACACTTTGTTTACCAGAATATTGCTCATTATTTTGGTATAACCTATGTGATATTTCAAAACTGAATCTTGTTCCGTTTTGAAAAAAAAAGAGAATGTGTGTAATAATTTCAATTCTAAACGTTTGGAATGATTCAGCTGAAATTTGAAACTTATTACGTATTAAACTTAAATCGGACCATTAAAAGAAAGTTAAACATGTCTAGTAATTAAAAGCTTTGTGTCGGTTTGTTTATTCCGAGTGATGCTATTCAAATCTAGCATATATGTGATGGCTCACCTCGAAAGGGGGGGACTTTGGAGATGATATCAATTTTGGGTTTTTTTTTTCATTTTATCTGTTGCAGCATTTTGTAACCTTTAAAATGACACCTTACCTGTTGAAATTGATCGATGCGATCAAATTTTACAACAGAAAATCTGCTGGAAATTCTTATTAATTTCTAAATTTTTTGCTTCCTCTTTTCACCTGTTTCTTGAAAAGTGTTCTGTCGCAAAGTCCTCATCACATATATTGTAAACCACCACATCTCGTCTTTAAAGCTGTCGTACAGGCATATCAAGGATTCTGAAGCAACAGCAAACAAGCTTATATATCAATCACGTATACATCTCTTTTACCACTCACGACTTTGTCTTCACCAAGAAAATAAGTACAGAACGAACAACCTCATATTATAGAGGAATTTTATATATTTTTGTATACTAAGGGTCGTATTCTCGAACGATGTTTATCTAACGCTGGTTAGACATAAAATGCGTTTAGTTAAAATCTGAATTTAGATAAACGCTCGGTAAAAATATAAACAGCGCGTCTATTAAACAACAATATTTAAGACTTACTGAACTGTGCACGTAAAAGATATGCACTATATTTGAATTAATAGTAGGTCCCTTGTCAATAAAGATTTTTGTTTTTTATGAAGTGATGCCTCTGTACTGTTGAATACGTGAATATAAACGCAGTTTTACTATGTTTATATTGACAATTAAAAGTATATTTTTATGAAGAACACAATGTGGGTTTTTATTGTTCTTCATGGTCATGTCCATGTCATCATATTGTCATTTTCAAACATTATTCAAACATTATTAAAGCTTTAAGCAATAAGAAAGAACAATGAAAACAAAATTGTAACACACCTTAAACTACCCGGACCTAGTTTAGTTTGAAATGCATTTTAAAGCAGTTTAACTCTTGTAATAAAATAATGACCCGATGTTACAACGTTTTATATTTTTCAATTAGAGCCTAACACAGACTGTTAAAAAGTACACATTGTATGTGACCCGCATGCATATGAAAAAAGTGGGGCTACACTGTATAGAGCACAACATGGCGTCATAAGCAAAACAACAAGGGTAATGCATTTTTCGATTAATATTTCTGGTTATTTCCCGGCATGTTTCAACTTCTAATTTAATGCGTGTTACTAATGTGACTCTCGGCCACAAACTAAACAACCAAAATAATTTATAATGGGTTTAATAACATATTTAAACAAGAAACATATATGTCAGCGACACGAAAATGGCAAAGTTGCACGCTTTATCGGAAAATGAGCCTTTACACATTTATTAGCGTTGAACATCTTTCGAGAATACGGCCCTAATTCTCTTTTGTTTTTAATCTAGCAATTGCAACTTCTTTTGAAGGATGTTAAAGAACTATAACAAAGATTTTTTAGTGTGTGTATGCAATTATGTGCTAGTAGATGTTTAAAATGATGTATAAATTATAATGTTTACTTTCTTATAAATATAAAGAGAAGGAAACGCTGTGACGTCCATATTTTTTTATTTGTCAATGCAGAATAGTTGTAAATAATTGCACGATGCAATACTATACCGTGTACGTTTAGTCTGATTTCAAAGTAGTTATTGTACACTGATCCCGTTTCAATCTCCTACGCACAACCACTCCAAGTTGAGTAATTGTCTGCGTGCATTTGTAACTTTAATCCTCATAAATGGCAACCCACGAGGAACCTTCACATATTTCAGAAGTCTAGGTTTTTTAAAATGGATTTCATACAGTTATATGTAGCTTTTCAATATTGTGTCCCTTAGAAAGGCTACATCAACGCATTTATAAATAGATTATATAGGACAATAGTTTTAAATTAGACTTGCTAAGCATAACGGGAAGCAGTCATTGTTAACGCCAAAAATCTTTTTTTGAGGAAATTAAACTTGACAGGGAGCCGTGTAATGACAGATCACGCGTAATATTGCATTCATAAATTATGTATATATTTGTCAGGTAGCAACACTGATTGACAAATAACAAAAAATAAGCAATCAAGATACGGGAAAGAGAGTAAATAAACACTATTAATAAAGACGAAGGGGCATGAATTAAACTATTTTTTCTAATTCCTTTTCAGCAATGTATTTGTACTTATTTTCTGCTTCTAGGAGCCAAATTTTATCAAAAAATTCAATCAGGAAAGCCGTTTTTAATTTTTTGGCGGGAATTTTTTTCTTTTTGTTTTGAAAATTGAAATCCGTTATTTGGTCGTCATTTTAAAACTGAACGATTGATTTTCAATTTGTTTGTGTTTTTTGACTTGTGTTGACACAGTTAACACGTGGCTAAAATTTCAGAAGAAAATTTGACTAGGAACATGGTTTTTGGACCCCCTCCTTTTGTACTACTAACATGATTCTAAAACACCTAATGCACTTTAGTGTTAAACTTCTTCTGCCAAACACATTTGGTATTTGGCACTTTTTAAAACTACTGTACATGCCGTAATTGAGTTTATTGACATGTTGGGAGGCATTTTTAAATATTATAGCTTTTTATGTTTTTATTTTGTTGCACATTAGTGTTGAATACATCACTGTCAAAAGAACAGTGTAGCACTGAAGCAAAGCTACAATTCTTTGGAAAAATATATTTTGCTACAATTGATCAGAAATGTTCAGATGGTTGACAATCTAGGTTAAACAGTACATATTAGAAGAAAAATTGAATTTGAGTAAAAGCATATATGTTTCCCCATAATAAATTTATTGATTTTGTAAAAAAACAGGATCTTAAAATAAAACTTAGTCGTTCACATATAGTAACCGTATCACTTCAAGGTATGAAATGACAAAATCATATATTAGGAAAATAAAACAAACTAAAAGCCAAGCCAAACCAGACAAAAGCAACCATCCAACCAACCAACCAACCAAACCAACAAACAAACATAAAGTCAAGGACAGGAAAAACAAGAGGAACAGAGATAGAGAGATAGAGAGAGCTTTATTTCGTGTCATTTTCTTTGTTTCAAAAATATAAGCTTTTGTATAAAAACAATCTAGACCGCAAATTGAATATAGTAGAAAATTACCAGTAATTAGACTGAGAATGTAAAAAGTGAACCTGAATCATGTAAAGAACATTAAATATCACACAAATCTTAACGACAGGAGACCGACTAGAGTAAGCTTCCGCTTTCTTCGATCACTAATACTGCCATATTGTCTGGGGGAAACTCACCTTTTCTAAAATGAGAACATAATCCCGTTTTAAATGATAATAATACTCGTACAAACCTTGTGAAGTAGAAATACTAAAAGCTTTCTAGTTTGTTTGATGTGCGTTATAACCTTTAGCTATCTACAGCAGACAAAAAAACCCAAATTTAAGAATACCTACAAAACTGTTTAAGCTGAGACTATTATGAAAATGTATATACATGTGCACTGTAAATGCAAAATCCAGTAAAATAACATAATTAACATTGAAATATTTTACCTTTTCTGTGTTATAAGGCCAAGTAAAAAAAAAAACTAGTTTCTCGTCCTAGTTTTTTGAAAAAAGGAGGATGAGGGCAGTTTTTTTTTTTTTTTTTCAAAAATGCCCGATCCAAGATGGCGGTCGGTCTTTTCCAAAAGGCAGCCAACCGTTCCCAAAATTTGAATTACTTTCTTCCGACAGAGCAGATAATGTTTTTGCTTCCAAAAGGCTATTCACATTTTCAAGAAATTATTCAGTGATGATAGGTCTAGGATTCATTGCAAAATTGTTAGTTGTATCCAAATTTTAATTTTAAAAATGGTTGATAGCTCAGTGGTCTTCAAAAATCAATGAAAACATTGTTTCAAAAGAGTGTCAGAATTTTTATTTCAACTTGCTTCCAAATCGGATTTCGGGAAAAAAAATGAAAATTTTGAAAAAAAAAATGAAATTTTGAAAAAAAAAAAAAAAAAATGAAAATGTTGAAAAAAAAAAAATAAAATAAAAAATTATGCGGCCGTCAAAACGCATGCGCGCGAGGACGAAAACTAGTATATTATTTTAGATATTTATACCGCTATTCCATTATTAAAAAATAAAATAAAATGGGTATCTACTTCCGCTGTTCACACAATTAATATGCCAAATGAAAAAATCCGTAAGATACTTTTTTTTAGAAAATTAGAGATATACCAACAGCATTGTTCTCAGTTGGTTTTATTTAAAATTAATGTTGTCAAAAAAACACAACAACAACAACAACTTTAAAGCAAATAACTGTAACATAATATCCTTTATACAGATAATAGGTTTAAACCTATGGGGAAGAACATTCAAATACAGTATAATATAATGGACATTAGACAGGGATAGGGATGAGAATCGATTCATGTCTAAAGTCTATTTTGGAACATTTATGAGATTTCCTTGTCTTCCCACTCACGAATTTGTTTGTTTCTGGCTTTTTCCCTTCTAGACCAAATTGGCCTCCGTATCTGTTTGTTGGTAGCGTGCTCAACCTTTAAGGGTTTATGGATTATGCATGTACATGTATCGAACTTTCATGAGTTATTTTAATGTGTGTTATGATTTCCTCTAGCATTGTATATAATTTGAAATATAAATGATTATTTGATAAGTGATCTGAGCTTGACCAAGCGCCTGCACGGTCGCTCTGGTCGCTCTGACAAAATTGCATTTTTAACGTGTTTCTTTATACCTGGATATTTTTAATTACTGTTATGTGGATGTGTTATATGTATGGATCATGATGGTGCCTATTTTTAATCAACTTTTGGTTGCTATTTGCTGTAATTTGTGGACTTTTATTTCGCCGTTTGTATGTGATTTTACGTA
>JXSR01S011630.1:15664-26621 GCA_000969725.1 Ophiothrix spiculata
ATAGGCCCTGGACGTATATCCCAGAAGTGTGAATCTCTGGTTTTGATACACATAATTAATGGTGACTGCATCGTCGAAAATACATTTCAACTGAGTGACTATAATAATCTAAACTCGATCATTTTCCCATGTCTTTTAACAATAAAGGCATGATCAAATTGCGTATTTGTTGATGTTTATAACATACCAAAGGGTTTTTTGTACTATGCAATATGTATGTAGTTTTCGCTGGTAAGCTTACACTTATTACTGGTACCTCAAGTTTGTACATCAAACTGTGTGATTATCGATAATGTTATCGACATGTCAGATGTTTGTCTTTAGACATATCGATACTCAAAAAGCCTATTGATTACAGCAATATGTATAATATAACGGGTGCTCTGACAAAATGAGAGGAAGTCGCAAATTTCAAAATTGAGTTTATGACCTATTTTAATTCTTTATAGTCTCAGCTTTTGAATGATATATAAAATGTCACGCTTTCTTTCTCCATTCTTCATTTAGAGATCGAAATCCAAAGCAGTCCACTGATTTAATGCAACAAAAGTTAGCTGCAAATTTTAAAAATACTGATTACTACAATCAATTAACCGTGAATAATTGCACTTCCCTGCAAAGTTGACCTTCAAAACTTTAGTTATAGGTAAACATTTATCCATGAAGGCGTTTTATGTCAAAAATCAAAATTTGACTTTTTCATCCTATTTTTACTTTAGATGCCATTTATTCAAAAAGTAGCTTTGCAACTTTTTTCTCATTTTGCCAGAGCAACCCACATATAGACTTTTTTACATATAAAATCGTAAACCAATGGCTAATTGGTGTGTCAAAGGTGATATCACATGGTATATCACAGGTAATACCATCCATGATCAGAAAATGAACTTTAAAAAGCTTTGGAACTGTGATTGTGATTAGGGATTAAAATTCACCAAAATTGGCCAAAACGGATGTACTTTCACGCATTGGTTTACATTTTAAATCATACAACATTTCTTTCTTGTCTTTTCTTCAGGCATCAAATGAAAATCTAGTTGAGGATGCTGGCACCAGTCAGGCGATATCACAGGGAATCAACAAGCAATCCCTCACAATCAAGGTTTGTACTGCACTGTCTCTCTTCTCTATCTCACTTTATTTTTCCCCAAAATTTTTTAGGGTTGCGGTTAGGGATGTTTAGGCTAGTAAGTTAGGGTTGGGTCATAGTTAGTGAGTTAGGGTCGGGTCATGTTTAGTGAGTTAGGGTCGAGTCATAGTTAGTGAGATACGGTCGGGTCATGTTTAGTGAGTTAGGGTCGGGTCATAGTTAGTGAGTTAGGGTCGGGTCATGGTTAGTGAGTTAGGGTCGGGTCATGGTTAGTGAGTTAGGTCGGGTCATAGTGAGTTAGGGTCGGGTCATGGTTAGTGAGTTAGGGTCAGGTCATAGTGAGTTAGGGTCGGGTCATAATGAGTTAGGGTCGGGTCAGAGCAGACTGGGTCAGAATTAATGAGTTAGGGTTAGGTCAGAGTTAGTGAGTTAGGGTCGGGTCATGGTTAGTGAGTTGGGGTCGGGTCATGGTTAGTCAGTTAGGGTCGGGTCATGGTTAGTGAGTTAGGGTCAGGTCATAATGAGTTAGGGTCAGGTCATAGTGAGTTAGGGTTGGGTCATGGTTAGTGAGTTAGGGTTGGGTCATGGTTAGTGAGTTGGGGTCGGGTCATGGTTAGTGGGTTGGGGTCGAGTCATAGTTAGTGAGATAAGGTTAGGACATGAGTGAAGTTTTTGATGGGACCTAAAGTATACTTCTCCGATTTCTGTTTTTCAGACTGTTAACCTGCCAGGCAACATGTCAGGCATGTCATCCAATAAGTCTACAGATACTGTCAAGTCTTTCCGTTGCCCACATGAAGGATGTGGGCGTATGTACACCACTGCACACCATCTCAAGGTAAGGGGTCATCCAATAAGTCTACAGATACCGTCAAGTCTTTCCGTTGCCCACATGAGGGATGTGGGCGCATGTACACCACTGCACACCATCTCAAGGTAAGGGGTCATCCAATAAGTCTACTGATACCGTCAAGTCTTTCCGTTGCCCACATGAAGGATGTGGGCGTATGTACACCACTGCACACCATCTCAAGGTAAGGTGTCATCCAATAAGTATACAGATACCGTCAAGTCTTTCCGTTGCCCACATGAGGGATGTGGGCGTATGTACACCACTGCACACCATCTCAAGGTAAGGGGTCATCCAATAAGTCTACAGATACTGTCAAGTCTTTCCTTTGCCCACATGAGGGATGTGGGCGTATGTACACCACTGCACACCATCTCAAGGTAAGGGGTCATCCAATAAATCTACAGATACCGTCAAGTCTTTGCGTTGCCCACATGAGGGATGTGGGCGTATGTACACCACTGCACACCATCTCAAGGTAAGGTGTCATCCAATAAGTCTACTGATACCGTCAAGTCTTTCCGTTGCCCACATGAGGGATGTGGGCGTATGTACACCACTGCACACCATCTCAAGGTAAGGTGTCATCCAATAAGTCTACTGATACCGTCAAGTCTTTCCGTTGCCCACATGAAGGATGTGGGCGTATGTACACTACTGCACACCATCTCAAGGTAAGGGGTCAATTTGTACTAAAACATGATGGGAGGAGAGCATAGTATGGTATAGTGTCTGACCGATCCACCAAAGATCGGAATCTTCTTTCTTAGCTTCACATCAGCCTATTGCGATTGATATTACAAAGGATAATATCATGCTGACGTTAACGCAATAACAGTGAATCCATCGATCACTTACGTATCATGTTGGTTGTCATAGGCAATTCTAGGCAAAAATATGAATTTGTGAGATTTGTTAAAACACTTTGTCAACCTGGCCAGCCAGATATGACTAGAGAGGTATGCCATCACTAAGCTGTACATATGTGAACACCCCGGATGTGATTAAGGTTTTGCTATCCTATATAAACCTTGAAGTATGCAACAAGCAATCACACTCTGTTACGAGTGCCATAGCATATCCACTGTATTATACCACACTGTGAACTGGTGGTATTGTATTGTGTAAGAGACTAGTAATGATTGATTATGATTTATTAAGATCAAATCACTGCGTATTAATATTTTTCGACATAAATCGTTCATAATTTTGGTATTATTTTTAGTCAATTTTGTTGCTAACACATGGACAAACCTTGATTGTAAGTTCATTTGAATATTTAGTACCATTGGGTGCGCTGTTATGATTTGAAAAATACGGACTAATTTACTTCCCTGTATAGTCATATCGGTTTTGTGCTTTAATCTGCTGCTTGTTGCATACTTTAAGGTTTATAGAGTATACAGGGTATGGTCCAAGGGCTTAGCCAGCCAGCCACGCAGGGAGTGTTTTGCACACCCAAATTTGTAAATGCGCACCCAGTTTTTGCCAAATTTTCCTATAATTTGTGCACAAATCCATAGATTTACACACCCAAAATTTTGAATTTACACACCCAAACCTTCAAATCCTGTCTAAGACTTTGGTATGATCTTAAGAGTCACAGTAACATGAGAAATAAACTCTGTATTTTTCTCTATTCTTAGGTTCACGAGAGATCTCACACCGGTGATAAGCCGTACATATGTGAACACCCCGGATGTGACAAAGCTTTTGCTACAGGTTATGGTCTCAAGAGTCACAGTAGAGTTCACACGGGAGAGAAGCCTTACAAATGTCCTGAGGATACTTGTGTCAAAGCTTTCAAGACATCGGGTGATTTACAGAAACACATTAGAACTCATACAGGTATAGTATTGCTTTTTAAATTGATAAATAGGATTTTTTTTTAGTATGATTTTTTTTCAAAAGCCCCTTACAACACTAGCTCAAACATAGCCGCATGGATTTTTAGTTGATAAATTAATCGATTGTAGAGAACTTGTTTGTGCATATAATTACAGGGTATTATAATTATTACTATAAAATTAGCTAGTCCTTATGGTAACCTATAGAAAAAGGCTGTAAAACATACAAAGAGATAAATCATTTAGTACTTTCCGAGAGTGACTTTATCAAAGACTTGTGTTTTGTAATTTTCCAGGAGAGAGGCCATTCAAGTGTCCGTTTGAGGGCTGCGAGAAGTCTTTCACTACATCCAACATCCGTAAAGTCCACATCAGAACGCACACGGGGGAGAGGCCTTATATTTGTCCAGAAGAAAGCTGCGGAAGAGCGTTTGCTAGTGCTACAAATTACAAGAACCATATGAGAATACACACAGGTATGTAGTTGGGGTTTCCAGTCCTGTGGGTACAGGCTCTCCTTAGTCATGTGAGAGAGGCAAGCCAAAAAGAAAGCTGCGGCAGAGCGTTTGTTATTGCATACTGATTACAAGAACAATACACAGGTATGTGGTCGGGGTTTCCAGTTTTGAGGGTACGAGCTCTCCATAGGCACCGGGGAGAGACCTCATATATGTCGTGAAGAAAACTGAAGTTGCTGATGCTACTAATTGCAAGAAACTTATGAGAATACCTGCAGGTATGTAGTCAGGCCCCACAACTATGGGTACAAGCTATTCTTTGTCACATAAGACAAGTTCCCAAAGTTTTAATTACAAGAGCCATATGAGAAGACACACACATATGTAGTCAGGATGCCACTCCATTGGGTACAGGCTCTTGTTTGTCACAGGAGAGAAACTGTATATAGGTCCAACATTTTATGTTTAACATAATAGAAACTAAATGAACAATTTTGATGTAATTGAATTTGCTTTAGTCAACAATTATGTTGTGGTAAGTTTTAATGCCCCTTATTCATGCCTGTTCTATTGTACCAGTTCTGTTTTGCCACAGTGCCAGCCTTGACAAAGAGAGTTAAAATATAATCTGATTATACCATGCTTCTCAAGTACACACCTACACACCCTCACAACCAACCATCTCCCATACAGTGCTTGTGTGATCTAGTGGAACAGTGCAGGACTCCGAATCATAAGTTCATGGGTTCGAGCCTCGCTACGGCCAACGGGTTATGTCCTTGGGAAAGACGTTTAATCTCGATTGCGACGTCAACCTTAGCGTATTGGGGAACTGTTAAGGGAAATATTATGATCCAATAGACTGCAATTTTATCTCTACAGCTACAGCCCATAATTTCACTGCTGATAGATAAAATTGCAGTCTAGTAATAAGGCGAAATGGTTGTGATGATTTCCTAATAACAGCGTAATAATGTCAAGCGCTATGGTACTACGGTGAATAGTGCATATAAATACCAGATATTATTATATTACCTGATATTACAAAATCTTCATACTTAAAAATAAAGTACATAAATACAGAGAATTATCTTCGGCAAAAAAAAGGCTATGCGCTGGTCTTCCTCTCTTTCTTTTCATCAAGAGTAATCCAGTGATCGACCGCCATCTGGGTTGCTGTCATTTACCTTGAATTTAACGTATTATTTCAACTGTCAAGACTTCCCATAGTTAAACTGTGCGGGATCATATTTATGAAGTGGGCACTTGACACACATAAGTTAAGTCAAAAAAAGGAGAAATATTGCATACCGCATAGCTAATTTCCTAAACAAAAATATAAAAAATCACATACCGCATAGCTTTTTTGCAAACAGTTTCTGGGACAAACCTTTTTTTTTTTCCTTGGCCTTAGTTGTAATCCCACATGGCCTCAGCACACTTTACAAGTGTGTACTGATCACTTTTGCCCAAGCAAACTCCATGCCACACTGAGCATCATTTCTGTGGCACATCTAGGGGTGCTGAACTTTGATCAGTCAACATATAAACCATTGCAGCTCGAAATCAGCTCCCCGGGTTTTGTACGAGTTTCCACGCTACAAGTAGCGGTCAGTTCCGCTTCTAAGGGAACTTCAAGCACACTTAACCTTTGTTGTACAGCTTGTTATTTTACAAATTGTCTTCTCTCCAAAATAGAAGGAAAATGAAGCGATGCCTGGCAGAAGTGTTGATCTTTTTTCACAGCGGAAAAGTCAATGCAAGTTACTTTAAGATCATTGTGATGCGTATAGTGTACATCCACTTCCTGCTATAGGCATTTTGAATGATTTTAACTTCTAAACAATTATTCTGATTGGTTAATGGTTACCCATTATGATACAATATATATGACAGTGCATTTAACAATAAACTGAGTTGAGAGGCACCTATGTGTTGAAGATTGCTATATTCGTCTCTTCTTGAATTGAAACAATTTATACTTGAAGAGGTGTGTACATTTTTTCCAATAGATATTTTTCCTATACAGATTATTTATGCATCATTCATGATTTTAAAAAATCATGCAAATTTTGGACTAAGAATGAAAATAAAAGATGAGATTTATTGTTTTGCCTGTCATATATGGTGTCATGATGGAATATCAAACATTAGTTTGAGTGATGCTTACAGCATATCATATATGAGATGCAAAGCAATAAATCCTATCTTTTATTCTCTCATTCTATAACAGACGACGTAATAACAACACCTGTAGGTTCACCAAATGACGTAACTAGTGAAGAAGAGACATCGGACATGGAAAATGAAAGGAATATATCAAAAAATACACAGAAAGCCATAAATAGTAAAGGACAGACATCAGATATGCAAAATGAAAGGTGCATACCTGCAAATACCCCAAAACATACGCCTAGTAAAGGACATGCTTCAGGAACACAGAAAAAGCACATACCCCAAAAGGTATACCTATTGAAATCAGGAAATACCATTAAAGTTGTACCCATTGAAGGACAGAAATTGGGGACACAAAATGTAAGGGTTATACCAGCAGTTTTACAAAAAGACACAAATAGTAAAGGACAGACTTCAGGGACACAAACCCGGCAAGTACCAAAAAAGATATACCTATTGAAATCAGCAAGTACCCCAAAAGATGTACCTATTGAAGGACAGAAATTAGGGATACAAAACATACGGCTCATACCAGCAAGTTCACAAAAAGACATACTTGGTGAAGGACAGACTTCAGGGACACGAAATGTAGGGCTCATACCAGCAAATTCACAGAAAGATATACCTTGTAATAGACAGACTTTAGGAACACAAAACGAAAGGCAATTAGGGACAGAAAATGTAGGGCTCATACCAACAAGTTCACAGAAGGATATACTTAGTAAAGGGCAAACTTCAAGGACCCAAAACGGAAGGCACAAAACAGCAGGTGCACAAAAAGACACACCTAACAAAAGCCGGGCATCAGAGACTCAAAACAGGATACATGCTACCGCAGACACGCCAACAGACTTGGCTAATGATGGACAGACATCTTGGACGCAAAACGAAAGACACATATCTATTGTAGCAACAAGTGAGGATGAACAGCGACTCTTGGATCAAATGCTGAAAAATAACACCTGTCTGTTGTGTGATAATAACGTTCGATTATACAAAAGTAAACTCACGAGGCACTTTGAAAACGTCCACCAGAAGCACTGTGTGATGCTTGACGACGGGAAGAAAAGCTTGGCCTGTAAATTGGGTTGTGCTGAACCAAGGGATCGAGTGCACTATCACTGTCCACATTGCGATAAAGTGTGGAAGAAGTATCAAATGGAAAACCATCTTGAGTCCGTAAAGAGAAAGAAGGAGAAAAGGGTATCGATACCTAGTGCAAAGTTAATCAAAGTATGCAAAATCTGCAATGCATCCTATCAATCTAAGCACTTTAGGGCGCATATGGATAGTCATCAAAAGAAAAAAGACTATCATGATGGAATTTTGATCGACAAGGAGAGTGGTTTGTTTTTAGTCTGTAAATCAAGAAAGGGAGACCAATATCCTTTACATGTTCGGAGAAAGACATCGCGTGCACAGCCGCAGCAACCCATGGAATGTGAGGATTCGTTCTGCAGTGAAATTATGGGTTGTAGCTGTAGAGATATTGCAAGAGCTTGCCCCCATCTGAAGTCAACTCAGTATATAGCATCAGATGCAGGGAAGAAAGCACTGCATGATAATATCCTTCGTAAATTGGTCGCGCAAAATAGAATCAGCAAGGCGAAATACGATGAAGCATTAGGTAGAAATGAAGATGCGATAGCCGCTCATCAGCCGACAGTCGCGGCTTTCTTCCCAAACGGTGAAGATGGTCGCATGTTTTACTTATCCGTGTTCACCGGAGTTGAGGAACGATACTGTAGGTTGCAGAGGACTATTATATCGATAGATACGCATGAAGATCGCTGGACATGCGCATGCGAAAAATTTAAATTGAAGAGGGGTTGTGCCCACAAGACATTAGCCAAGTGGTTTCTCATGGAATACTACCCAGAAAAATTACAGATAGTGAGTGCGGTTTTAGAGGAAGGTGAATTGATAGATATGACGGCCATGGAGATTCCAGTTGAAGTTACTGAGAGCTGCCTATCCACACAGGAACGGATTAAAATGGTTGAATATATTTATAGCAACAAGAGGATTCCTCTTGAAGTTGATGCGCACATTTTACAAATTGATAACAAGAGTAAACGTCAAATCATTCCTACCGAAGCGGAGTGCCCTTCTTGCAGTGCACCGTTTAGCAATAAAGATTTGAAATTAGTCACTAAGGAAGGAATGTTGGTGTGCCACAAATTTGTAAAGAAATCTATAGAAGTTTGCCACAAGAAGTGTGCAGAGTGCGGTGTCATTGTGCGTCACCAAGACTACAAAACCAACATGGTGAATTACAACGACCATGTATTCCTCACGCTCAGTCTGTGCATTTTTTTGCGTCACTTGATACAGCAAGATGCAGGTACATCGCAGATGCTCAAGGCGGTTCAGGATATGCATAAAGAAACACTTCCGATACAATCGCTACGAAGTGCCTTTATCTTGTTTGAAACATTGACAAACTACAGGGACGAAGACGGCGTGCAGAATTGCCGACTTTGCGGGTATCATCCGGTTGTCCAGATATTTGATGCAAATCCAGAGGTGTGTTTCAAACTCAACAAAAGTCAGTTGCAGGAAGATCTTGGAAATGAGATTGAGAGTGAAAGCTGGGTAAATATAGACTCATTCTGGGATACAGTTGAGAAGAGTGTCATATTTAAAGCAGTCGCTGGCTCACCCTACTGTAAGGACAGTCCATATCAAGTTCCACAGTCTTATACCGCTTTTGCACCATGGATTGCTCCAAGGTCGAGGATTGGAGACTTCTCTTGTAATACAGAAAGGTGTAAGATTAGTGATCCAAGCAGATGCAATGGTGACAAGCCTACTGATGATTTTATTGAAGACATGATAAAGTATCTGAAGACAGTAGGGTGGGCTGCAGCTGCAGAGTTGGCTCATGATTGTGGACTTGCTTCGTCAGAGAAATCTCTGAATTCAATCATCGATATGCTAGAAATCTACATACGTCATGGGAACGACTGTACAAAATTGGTCGAGAAGTTTTCACGTAAGTCTGGCGGTATCATGCTTGGTATGTGCACCCATGGAATAGTGCATTGTATGAAGTATATGCTGATGCACGATACTCCAAGGGATGTCATTGATCTTGTGAAGTCGCTGAAGCATCGACCAAATGTCACAATATGCAATACCCCATGTGAAGTGGCAGAACATGGCAATACTAGGGAGGAAGACATGTTTGGTAAGAGCAATGGAATGCCATGTGAGATCAGTAGTAAGAACCTAGAAGCTGCAAGACGCCAAAATCTTGAAATCCGACTTGACTATTTGAACAAGTCCACATACCTTAACATACCCCAGGGCAGTCACCAGGCCCATGCATATGGGCATGACAGCAATGGACACCCGCTGTCTGGTAGTGATGAAAGGGTTGTTCTATATGATGACAGTCTACTCATGAGAAACCACGGCAGTGAAACAGATCAACTTCTACGATCAGTGAAACATGTTCCTCAGTTACAAAGTCAAATTGACACAGAAGTATTTGAGCGTAAGAATGCCATTATCGAACAAGATAAATATTTCCTTGACATGTTGGGTCATGAGCACCATTTGATTATGACGAGGTCAATGCTGCTTGTAAAAAACTACAAAATTAATCAAGAGCTGTACAAAAAAAGACAACAGTTCCAAGATGAGCAGCTTCAATCGGACATCTATGGCAGGCTAATCAGTTGCGCCCCCAGTGTCTCACAAACTCAGCAACCCAGAGTATCAGAGGATGAGGATGCAGTGAAGGAGCTTATACTGACTCAAAAAAGGAAAAGAGATGGTGAAAGTAGAGTTTCAAAAATGAGGAAAACAACACCATCTAGAGGAGATAAAGTCATTGAAAATGATGATGTACTCATGGAGGTTGTAGGAGAAGGAACCACTACGATTTCAATTGCTGAAACTGTTATCCATGATCTATTCGTTTGAAGAAAGGAGATACAAGTGAGAAAAACAACACCATCTGTTAAATTTATAATTGACACCAAACTGATCAAAGTGGTTGTGTATTTCCAGGTGTAAAATTTTGTGGAAAGTTACAAGAGTCTGTTTGGATCGAATTTGTTTGTCATTGGGCAATGAAATTATAATGATACAAAAATATTGATGTGGCTTGTTAAGGCTGTCGATAAAATCAGTTTAAACAGATGGCGAATAGTTAACGTTTAGAGATTTTGCGGAACAAAAAAACATCTGTGTATTATGAATCATTAAATCATGAGAAAACGTAAACAAAGTTTAAGAAATATGGTTCCTCTAGATCTTTGACTATGTGATGACACTGATGGTGGAATTTTTTATCGCCGTTCAAATTGGACAAAACATGGGGGGGAAAAAACCAACAAGTGGAATCATTCGATTTTTAAGTAGAGAAACACAAATAGTTTACACAAATGACTTTGGTTGATTCCATAATGTGATGAAGAGTTTAATTTTTAAACGATTTAAGCTGGCCTAATTTTAAGCTTGCGACTCCGGTGATGCTGTATTTTACTATACCTCATAAATATTTATTAGGAAACTACGAAGTACAATT
>JXSR01S011633.1:0-13138 GCA_000969725.1 Ophiothrix spiculata
ACACAAGAAAGGAATGTTGATAACAAAAGAATCTACTCCAACTGTATCTAGGCTAGCACAAGAAAGGAATGTTGATAACAAAAGAATCTACTCCAACTGCATCTAGGCTAGCACAAGAAAGGAATGTTATTAACAAAATAATCTACTCCGGCTTAATCTCTATATTTGTAATTTTGTTTTTCAATTTATTCGCAAAAACAACATTTCATTCAAACTCAAACTGTGGACAGTATAATTAACATTCTCTGTCCTCTTCGTGTGAGTCAGGACATAACCTTAGTTGCGCAAACGCATATGCAGTTGGAGCATATTTTGTTAACAAATTTCTTTCTTGTGTAAACCTATATGTGACCGACCACCCCAAAACAGCAGTAAATGCCAGCTCTTGTCATTTTCACTTTTTTTTTAAATTATTTGCAAAGACCATGCTTTAAGGATTAAAATGACACCTTAATGAACTTCACACGATTTCCAGAAGTCAAGTTATGGTCCGCCAAAGGTTGTCAGGGAGTAAAACGTAGAACTGAGATAAACGCGTTCAAAGATTAGTAAGCCCTATATTTTCTGTTGATATGCCAATTTTTTTCACATGTCATATCATTTTCTTGAATTGAAACTTTGCTGGTATTTTGTAGTAAGCACTAGGATTGTGAATCTGTCAAAAAATCAATTTCGACAAATCAAGACCTTGACATGTATTTTCACCTGTAGCGCAAAATGAAGTTTCTGGCATTTACTGCTCATACGGTCTAGACGGTCACATACATGCAGTTGTAGTAGCTTCTTTTGTTAACAACATTCCTTTCTTAATCGTGTGCAAGCATAGATGCACTTTGAGTAGATTGTTTTGTTAACGCTCTTTTTTTGTGCAAGCCTTGTAGTAAATTCTTTTGTTATCAATGTTTGTTTTTTCTTAATCTTGTGCAAGTCTAGATAAATGACTCTAACTGATAGCTTTTGGGACACCTTTTACAAAAGCCTTTCCAACTAACATTATTCAAACACTATTTTCTGCTCTATTTGAAACCTTACTTATGACTAGTTTGTGCAAAAGTTATGTTATGTTACATTAAATGCACCATTGAAAAAACGCTTTTTTACCAAAAGTAAAAACTATCGCGTTTAAACAGCTGTTCCTATGCAAACTTTACATTACTTTATTTAGATAGTACAAAATTGAGATAAATCTCTTTTTCTAAATGCTTTAGAATTTCAATACCACGGCATTAAAATTTTTGAGTTATCAACGTAGAATACAAAATACATGATATAGATACCATGTCAGTAATAAGCATGCTCGTCATAATTTATACTTTAATGTGCAACCTTTTCCATTTCTGATAAATGTAAATTTTGGTACAATTTATAAATAATAATAAACCCTCTACTAATTATGCATCTATTACTAGTATGTAATTAGGGGTACCTGCATTCCATGCATTCAGTATTTGTTGTTTTATATTGAACCTGTGAATTTTGAATAAAGCCGTTTCTGATAATAAATATCTATATTCGTTGATAACTTCCCGGATAATAGCTATGTTGCGCAAACTGTCGTTCGGTCAAACCGAACGGAAAACAGCCTCATAATCAGTGTTATTCATGAATATTCGCATGGGTAACTCATGAATAACAAAAGAATTTACGTTCGGTTTGAGCGAACGACAGTTTGCGCAACCTAGCTAATAATAAAATTTCACAACCACCTAGAAGAGGAGTGTATTATAATTTTTAAAGTTAGTTCTCCAACTGCTATAATTTTTGCAAATGACCATTTTTCTTCATTTAACCATTTTTTGGACACCTGGTGATACTTTTTCTGAAATCTTTAGTCAACACATTGAAAACCAAGAGGTTCAATTTTCTAGGGTATTGTAATACTTCTTAAAACTCTTTAGCCCTTAGGCCGCATAAAAAAAAATAAGTTGTTTCTCGTCCGAAGGTTTCTCAAAATGTGAGGAGGGAGGGAGGTTTTTTTTAAGGTTGGGGGAACCTGGGCGATCCATATTTACCCTTGGTTGATGTTGACTGAACATTCAGTTGCTGTCTTTTAATTCTATGTGATATGGATAGATGTTGGTTTGTTGACAGTTTCAAGGTTAAAAACATCAAAAATTGCCAGAATCCTTTAAAAAGGAAAGCGGTGTCTTGATATTTGAACGATTTTGCTCAGTTTTTTACATCTTTTTAGCATTTTTGCAAAAAAAAAATGGTGCGGCACCAAAAAGTGAGGAGGGAGGGGACGAGAAACAACTTTGTTTTTTTATGCGGCCTTATCCTCTTATGTACTACAAAATACTACAGGCAGATATCAAGAATTAGCCGGGCACGAAATTGCTGCTTGAAGACGTCCACGCTCGGTGGCTTGCCACAGCTTGGCATTTGATCGGGATGTGTGGGTTCAGGGGTTCGAATCCCGGGGGAACCAGAAATTTTGTCAAGACATATTCAGACTTAGGGTTAGTAAGCGTATAGACCTTTTCAAAACACGACTTTCCGAAAAATTTCTGAAGCTAATTTTACACTTTCCAGCTATTGCCGACAGAAAAAGTGACTCTTCAACACAATAGCCAGAATGTAAAGTTCGCGTTCTCGTTATCTGATTGCGAACGAATTCGAACTTGTAATTGGGGTTAGCACTAACAGCTACTAACGAGTCACTTTTGGTCACTTTTAGTGTGATGCGCTCCGAGTTGACTGGTAATTGTAAACTTAATCAGACGATTTCAAATGGAAGTTTCACTCTTTCTGTCAGTGAGCATATGGTGCCCCGGCCAAAAGTTGTTCAGAATTAGTGCCTCTAACCATGTAGAGGTCTGAATATAATTATTTTTCACTTTTAGTGCACTGCAAATGCAAGAGATTTTTCGGAAAATTTTGTTTACACAAAAGTACATGCTAATGAGCTAGTACGTGATTGGTTGATAAAATGGCCACGTGATCGACGTTCCGAAGATTTCCGAATGGATTTTGAAAAGGTCTATTGTAAATGATTGTCAAAAGACGTTGTTAACAATTCACGCGGTGAGAATCAGGGGCGGACCGGGTTCTCAAACCGGCCGTGGCAAAAAATATTAAAGCAGCCTTTTCGACCATGGCAGCGAAGCGAGCGTACGTGTAACGGGCATGGGCGTCATTTGAGGGGGAGGGACACACGTTTTGAAGGTTGGGGGACATAATATCAAATGTCCCCCCACGATAATATCAAATGTCCCCCCACGGGTTTTACTTATTTGCAAATTTCTTCACATTACCCACAAAAATACGTGTAAGGAACACCCTTAGAATAAAAAAAAACACGCTAGGGCTTCAGGGGGCTTCCCCCTGACCCCAACCAAGGGGCTCTGTCTTCACATTACCCACAAAAATACGTGTTAGGAACACCCTTACGTTCAAAAAACGCTAGGGCTTCAGGGGACTTCGCCCCTGACCCCCGCGAAGGGGCTCTGTCCTCACATACCCACAAAAATAAGTGTTAGGAACACCCTTAAATGCAAAAAACGCTAGGGCTTCAGGGGGCTTTGCCAAGAGGCTCTGTCTTCACATTGCCCGCAAAAATAAGTGTTAAGAACACCCTTAGAATGCAAAAAGGAAAAACGCTAGGGCTTCAGGGGGCTTCGCCCCCTGAACCCCACCAAGGGCTCTGTCTTCACATTACCCACAACAATATGTGTTAGGAACACCCTTAGAATGCTAAAAACGCTAAGGCTCCACTGGACACCAGCCGGGGGCTCCACCCTCTGGACCCCCACACTTCAAAATGAAATGACGCCCATGGTAACGGGTGGGGTCCTGGGGCCCGCCTTAGGGCCCAGTGGGGGTCCATGAGGCAACGCCCCTCGGGGGGGGGGGGGGGGGTTATGCAAATTTAGGGGTCAAAGAACGCGGATTTAGTGACTATTTTTGAAGCAAAAATCATAGAAATATGCAAAACACATATTATTTATTATTCGACACGGTGCCATAAGATGAAACATATTAGCTTAGGATGAACTGAAGCAAAGTTATCATTGTTATGAAAAAAAAGTTGCCAGCAGCAGTTCATGGCTATTGGCATGCCCAAAAATACAAACAAGTTGAAAAAAGAGAAGAATTGCATTTTATAATAACAGTTGCGTAAAACTCAAGACCACGCCATTATAGTATTAGCATAGACATGTAAATTAAGGGATACAATTATTGGCAGCCTTGCAATCAATCATCTGTAAGCCCTCATTTGCGACCCTTTCATATACAATTACAATTGACCAAAAGTTCACTATCATTAGATCAGATTTATTTTTAACCTGTCATTAATTGTTCTTGTGGTTATATATAGATATACTATTTAAAAATAGTAACTTTTCTGGTTATTTCTGGTATTTTTAGTCGTTTTAGGAGGTCAGCGTTGTGTAAATAAAACGATGATTGTAAGCGATACAAAAAAAGGGGGAAAACATAGGGGATTCCCCACTACACTCTAAGAACAACCATTCAAATCATAAACACAACGTTTACATTATCACTATTTTTTATTTATTTGTCTCATTTGACTGCAAAAATACTTTTAAAAGGGCTTTATACGAAAATGCGCTTAGTTTTGTAAAATTAAACAACAATTGAAACACATTAAATTTATTGTTATTTTCAACATTTTACTTTTAACAGTGTACGTACAAAATTAAATGGCAAATAAAGGTCGAGATAGTCAATTTTATGGATTATACTATAAATATGACAGGGATTTTTTTTTTCACATTTAACTTTTTTCCCCACCAAGGACGCATATAGAATCTTGGTGACTTTTTTTAACACATAAAACAAGAAATAATAAGTAAACATTTCACAATACACAGACATTTGCCATCAATTGCACACAATATAATGCTCATTACAAATTATAAAATAATCAGCATGTATGTTGGCTTGAAATACAAAAGAACAACTCTAACCCTAACCTCCTACCTACACCCTCGTTCTCAGCCTCGGAAATAAGGGTGTCAAAAATTGGTGGTTTCCACCGGGGCTCGAACCAGGGACCTCTCGCATCCCAATCCCGTGTCCACCTATACCAAGCCACCCGAGGGGCGCTGCCTAGGGGTAGGTAGGAGGTTAGGGTTAGTAAGTGACTGGATGACTTTACACATAACCCTAAAGCTCCCAAAGGTTACAAAAAGCTACAGAGCAAATCATCAAAATCGCCTAAGTCCGAAATTACGTCATAGACGGGGGGTCCTATATGGGGACGAAATCGCTGCCCCTCGGGTGGCTTGGTATAGGTGGACACGGGATTGGGATGCGAGAGGTGCCTGGTTCGAGCCCCGGTGGAAACCACCAATTGTTGACACCCTTATTTCCGAGGAGATAGGCTAAGAACGAAAAGGGGGAGGTTAGGGTTAGTAAGTGACCTGATGACTTTACACATAACCCTAAAGCTCCCAAAGGTTACAAAAAGCTACAAGAGCGAATCACCAAAATAACCTTAGTCTAGGCAGCGATTTCGTCCCCATATATGACCCCCGTCTATGACGTATTCGGACTTTTGGGAGCTTTAGGGTTAAAGAACATTTGGCGATAATAAAGTAACTAGAGATACATACAATGTCATAAACCTCGTCAAAGGTCCCCACTTCTTATAATGAGAATTCCCTTTTCCTTATTAAAAGCAATGTGTTTTTCCAATTTGTCAATAAAAAAATACCCAGTCTTCAAAATCAGAGAAAATAACCTTTTCTTCTTGAACACGGCACCGATAAATATTTTTTTCGCTAAAATGAAAAGCATATTAACAAAAGTTGAATTCTCAATGTTGTAAATGCCAAAACAAATTACATGTAAGAAAAATCAATAATGACGCTCACCAACTTTCTTTCAGAAGGATGACACCAAATTACAGTTTCACATCAAATGCTGCATTGTTTCAATATTATTTTTACAAAACGAACACTTGGAATCTCTTTGTATACCAATTTTACACAAATATTCATTAGTCAATTGGCAGGATTAATATATAAATCTAAAGTTAAGGGGGGGGGAGCACGTTACTCAATGTTAAGTGTTTGCGAGTTTATTTTGTACCATAACTGTTAAAACAAAGTGCTTAAAGTTAATAAAAGTATTACAGTTGCGTAAAACTCAAGACCACGCCATAGTATTAGCATAGACATGTACATTAAGGGAAACAATTATTGGCAGCCTTGCAATCAATCGTCTGTAAGTCCTCATTTGCGGCCCTTCGGGCCGCACACCTATACCAAACTTATAACCAAAGTAAACTTGAGCTGAGTTAACCACCACCACCCCCAGGGCCGTCTTTAAAGCCTGATTACGGAATAACCTGCCCACATCTGTCTCAAGTCTTCTTCCAAGTTCTTGTCTTCTCTTTTTTTCTTTCTCATCCTTTCCCCCTTTCTTTTCTCCGTTTTCTTTTCTCTTTCTTCTTTGTGAGTAACCGGCCCTGAACGGCCCAAAACCAAGCCCCCATGTGGCGATCGCCAAAACGCCACCGTTGCCAGTCCGCCTACATGGGTGAGATGCAATTACAATCCACTCCTCTTCTACAAGGTGTATCAAAATTCTTTGTACCCTGATCTTGTATACTTTTCGGAATATTTTTCACAATGATGGGAATAAATGTTGATAAAAATATTTAAATATTTAATTTGTATGAAGTTTTAACTTGTCTAAGAATTTTATTTCATGGCAATAGCATGTTGCATTCAAAGGTTACATGCTTTTAAAGAAAGACAGTGTTTTAGTCGAAATGCGTGTGTTTGAGTATTGAATTGATTTAACCCTCCTGACGGATACAGCATACCTTTGGGTTATTTTACTGCTGCATAAAAATGCAAAAACAACTGACCCTGGAGATTTTAGCAATTATAAATTAATCCATTGCGGTCATTCTGGTGGAAAAAAAATGGAGGATTTTTCAACAGATGGGAGTAAGATAAGCCGTCAAACTTTAGGTGTGGGGCAGGTTTGTGGATGTCACTACGGATATTTTCAATTTGTCATTTTGAAAAATATCAAAATGCACTTGATCTGAAACTTACAAGAAATGTTAAAAGTGTCATCGTAAAAGATTTTTTTTTTTTTTACATTTTTTCCCTAAAAATTGCAATTTTCAGATTTATGACGTCATAAATACGTAAAATCTCGATCGATGGTTATTATTTTGTCATCAATGGATAGAATAGACCCTTAGCTATACTATGGTACTAAATAAGCCCACTTTATGGTTGTCAATATCGAAGATATACGGGAACATTAACCACCCTTTTTGTGACACCATGTGACAGGAACTAGCATCGGTAGACAAAAGTTAGTGTGTATGGTATTTGTGTAAATCTGTAAGCATCCAATAAATGACTATAACTCTTGGAATCAGTGTTCAATTGCCTTGAAACTTTCAGATTATAAAGCTGAGATATTCTGCTACTCACCTATAACAAAAATTTTCAAATTAAAAAATTCTATCTATTTTCGATATTTTTTTGAAAATAAAGTACCTCTGGGTACAAAGAATTTTGATACACCCAGTATAGGTGGACGTGAAATTTTGATATCACAGCATTATTGTCCGAAATACTTATTTAAATATATCACATCTTTTTTTCTCTTCTCTTGCAGGCGAAACTATTGCCAACAACAATTGTCTTCGTCGTGGCAGGGTACCTATGTTTGGTGTACGTCAACAAAATAAACGTCTACCCACAAATCAGACCCGAATCAAAACAACATAGCAAGACAATATTGGATGAACCACAAATTATTTTAACTGAACATCATCAAAACATCATTCAGACAATTGAAGAGAGTCAGGCAATGGGTCTTGGCATTACCGAAACTATTCAGGCTGTTGAGAGACGCTCGGATGGTGTTCTTCCTAATTTGAGCAAAAATATCTCAAGGAATCCAACCACAGTGTTAGTGAATTGGGAAGATGCTTCAAGATTAGACCGTCTAGCTCCACAGGTAAGTTTAGTTGCTAGGAAAAGAAGCGCCCCATGTCATGCTTATACTTTTTCTGTTATGGCCATTTGTTGAATTAAATTCGGGATCACGATTTCACTAACATTACGATGCATCGTAGCTAACGAAGGGTTCAGCTCGTAACTACAACTAGACTCCACAAAGACGTGAAAACCCTTCGTAAGTGTTCACCGCATAGTAAGGTATATGAATTATGCATTAGAAAAATCGAACCCTTTTTAACGTTGCATGGGGTCAAAAGGTAGTTTTAGATAACATGATAACGATGGGTAATGGTCTTACGATGGGTTAACGATGCATTTTAACGTTAGTGAAATCGATCTATAGAAAAAAATCGCATTTAGTCGAATCTATATGTGTTAGTTTTAATTCCAGAGCACAACCCAATTTTGTGATACTTTTTTCGTATAAAATTACTAGTCCATCTCGTGAAGCACGATGAACGAGAAAAACGTTTTATCTTGAGACATGCAGCTATAGATTGGTTGTGTTGGGGAAAACAAAACAAATACAAAACAAACAAGAAAATAAACAAAACACACACAAAACGACAACAACAAGAAAAAAACAAAACACACATTCGTTGAAATTTTCATTTGATATTTTTGAATGTATTAATGTACTTTGTTCTCAATGCATGGCAATTTAACATCATTCTAAATGTATTTATTTCTTTTAGATTTTTGTTGATAAACCGGGCGAACTTTTATCTCAATTTCGGAATCCATGTTGGATTTCAAACAGTTCTATACATTGTCTGCCGTATTTCTACTTAGCGGGAATGCCGAAGTGTGGAACAACTGATTTATGGTTCAAACTCAATCAACACCCATTTATTGCCAATTTTTCAAAAGAACCTCATTGGTGGACAAGGAAAAGAATAGGTAAATATTGAAAGAGTGGTAAAAGTAGTGGATAATTGAAAATTGTACTCTCTAAATGTAAACGAGTGAAAATTTCACTCCCCAAAAGAGTGAAACCTTTATAAACCACTCAGAAAGGAGTGGTTTTTAAACAGCAAGTTTCCACTCATAAAGCGTGAAAATCACTCTAAAAGGAGTGAATTTTCACTCGTTTGAGGAGTTAAACGAAGGACAACTCGAAAAAGAATTGTCCTTCGTTTAACTCCTTAAACGAGTGGAAATCCACTCTTTTTAGAGTGATTTTCACTCTTTATGAGTGGAAATTTGCTTTTAACACACAAAACCACTCCTTTCTGAGTGGTTTATAAGAGTTTCACTCTTTTGGGGAGTGAAATTTTCACTCGTTTACATTTAGAGAGTACACGTGTTCAACACCAATGATTCTATAGACAGAATCATCATTAACTTAACATTTTAATATTTGACAATAAAGCGGGAAATACCAATTTTCGGTTGTTATACAGTGCTACGATTTTCGTATTTGAAGATTACGGCCACTAAAGCAGAGACAGTCTGGCAACTACGAAGCTTTAATTATATCATTTTGGGTTTCGGTTTGCGGGTGAAATTTCGATATATTTATAGCGAAATTTCGGGTCATAAATTCACAATGCGAAATTTTGGCCTTCTTGTAAGGCGAAATTTCAAGTCGCAACCCGAAATTTGACAAGGACGAAATCTCGCATTAATCCCATTAATCACACTTTTTAACAATATTGCCCATCTCCATCGCTGACGTAATATTGGAGGCATACTGTATTTAGCGATTGTTTACTTCAGAAACAAGTCAATCAGAATGATTTCAGTACATTCTGCTTAATATTCTCATGGACATGATTTGCAAGGTTTTGATCACGCATACGCATGATCTGTTTGTTTATCACGATATCTTGCGAAGTTTACTTGTATTGGCCCAGTTGATCATCATAAAATGTTTTCAAGTTAAGCTTAGGGTTGTAATTCAAACTACCTAATATAAGGAAAGGTGTATACCTGTTAGTGCTGAGCGGTACGCAAAACTATTTTCTGAACGGCGAAATTTCGACTTATTATATCACGAAGTTTCGCTATATACGTTAAGGCGAAATCTCGTGATACGTATGGCGAAATTTCGAGTGGCGATCTGAAATTTCGACTTGCAACCCGAAATGATACAAATAAAGCTTCGTAGTCAACCTATATTTTTTTAAATGCCGATAGAAAGTTTTCTGCACACATTGAGATGATTAGCGTCATACTGGGTAGAAATTCAGCGGACACCGATCGAATACCAGTACCTAGAGACTGTCCGTGAGCCTTAGAGACCCCGGAAACATTCCGCAAGAATTTAATTTGGACTTAAAACCTTGCGGCTTGTATGCAATGTCTTCAGTAATGATCCAATAACCACCAGCGACCGACCGGTGACCTGGGGAACTGGTGACCGACCGGGCAACGCAACAGCTCGCAAGCATTCACCGGTGTCATACCAAAGTTATACCGGCGTTGCGGCTTTCTTCTGATTACCAGACGCCTGTCGGTGACCGGTGGTTATGTGACCATATCAACAATGAACAAAATGCTAACGAAAAAACATTTCATTGTGCATTTGCAGTTAAACACTTTATTCTTATCTTCCTATAAATAAAACTTACATTTACAAAACACGGTGGATATCCATTTAATCAAATTTATAACAATATCGGTAATAATAAACTGAAGTTATTCTGTAAACAAATGGTAAAAAAGTGCGATCTTTTCATTCTTGCATAGAAAACCGATCTTCAGAAAATGAGGAGCAATTTTATGAGGGATCAAGATTTAAGTGCGCCACATGGCGTATACGCCGCAGCGGTTTTGTCAGCGCATTAAATCAACGTAAACGATGGTAAAAGTCGCGGCTTATATTCCAGAAATTACGGGAATTTATGATCTGTCTTCAGTAAAGGTACTATCATTTATTTAGTTAGTACGATACAATTCATGATGCTACATGTATTTATTTTGTTCTAGGTGGTGAATTTCACGTGTCTAAACCAGGTAACATTGTACCGCCAAATAAATATTATGCACGATGGTACTCAGCGTTGAAACAGGCTTCAAAGTCGTCTGGAATCGATAAACGCCAACTAATTGTGGGTATGTGTAGGCCTATGTATAAACCGAAATATTCATCCAGAAAAGAGCTACCTCCCTGCCAGGATAATAAAGTCTAGACACGTTCTTGAGCAGATGGATGTACCACAGAGTAACAGAGATGACACTGAGTTCAAAACATGGCCCCAATTAGCGAACGTGTAACGTAATATGTGAACAAAAACGAGGACACACGGTGAAGAATGCTGCACACCTTGTACCCGATTAAGCGTTACACACATCAAGGACGATGTCAGGATTTATCGATATTTGAGCAGGGTTATTCTTTATGTGTCCTCGTTAATTGGAGCCACTGATCACGTTAACCAGCGACTATTGAGAAATAGTAATCAAATGAGCTATGAAGTATATATATTGGGATAAAGTGTCAGGGGCCTGGATGTACACTAATATGATGGGGTTGGTAAGATGATGATGTTGGGGTGCATATAATAATGGTGCGGATATGATGCAGGTTGTGTTACAGATGGTTTTGTGGCAAGTGTGGTTGTGTAGATATTGTTGGTATTGGTTGTGTTTGTGGTGCATGTGATAGTGGTGTTGTGGGTGGTGCAAATGGTGGCGAAATTATTTCTTCTGCTAAAGTTGTCCTCTCAGGTTCGTCTTTACACATTCATTTCCCTTGGTCTCTGTCACATTTGCATTTTAGGGGATGGTTCAGCGTCAACATTTTGGGACAACCGTTTGTGGCAGAGTGTTTACCCACATCATAGGGAAGGACCACCACATACGATAGGAGAAGTCATTGCAACGATCCAACCAGAAGCTAAAATCATTATCATACTTCGAAATCCCGTCGACAGGTATGTATTTAATAAAAATGTTAATTAACCCTAAATCTCCCAAAAGGTTACAAGAGAAAATCAACTATAGGCACGAAATCGCTGGCTTGGTATAGGTGGACATGGGATTAGGATGCGAGAGGTCCCTGGTTCGAGCCGCAGTGGAAACCACCATTTTTTTCCCAAGAGATAGGCTCAGAACGAAAAGGGGTAGGTAGGAGGTTAAGTTATCCTATCAACTACAACTTTCGGCCATGGGTATGCCACTTCTTCAGTAAACTAGAAGGTATCAACAACGTCTCGTAATACAGAGATTGTGGGTTCGAGCCCCGGGCCGGGCGGTTTTCGTCTCCTTGTTTCCTTGGGCAAGAAACTTTACTATACTTGCTCCGTGGTCGGACAGTCACGTAAAGCCATGGGTCCCCTGTACGAATAGACTCCTTCATGGGGTATCATTTTATGCAAGTACTTGTATCATTGATTGATTGATTGATTGATAATACGCCCTTAGCAGGTACTGTGCGTAACCGATATCGCAAAACTGAGCAAGTTGATTTTGGCAATTGAAGGAACTAATATATTCTAGACAAAATTATAGAAGAATATAGACCCGGACTCCTGAAGGTACGGTTTAATTTGAGGATAGGGTCTACGATGCAAAAGTTGTTAACTATATCAATGTTTTGTTTTTTCAGATTGTATTCTGATTATTTGTTTTTTACACAAAATACAACGAAGACTGCACAAGATTTTCACTCAAGAGTGATTAAAAGTTTTCAGCATTGGCGGAAGTGTCTGAGGGATTATGAAGTGAGGACGTGTGCTTATAGCCCATCCCTGACCAAGTTGTGTTGTGTCGAAAAGTCGATAGTGGTAGGTATTTTTTGCATCATATACTTAATTTTGTTGTAAAGAAAAAAATATTATTAATTCACTGAATATCAGACCGCGTTATCGTGAAGGGGCATGATTAAGTGTTTCGCACAATAAAGTATCATGATTTAATCTTGAAATACCATGATCATTTAAAATTAAGTTTATTTGGTTGGCGACCAGTTGAAAACCACAAAAGTACGGCAGATAATCAGTGTGTCAAAACCCAATTGACAATGTTTAAATGAGGTATTCGCATTAGAAAGGACACTAGTCAGATTTTTTTATTTTGTTCTAGGTGGTGAATTTCACGTGTCTAAACCAGGTAACATTGTACCGCCAAATAAATATTATGCACGATGGTACTCAGCGTTGAAACAGGCTTCAAAGTCGTCTGGAATCGATAAACGCCAACTAATTGTGGGTATGTGTAGGCCTATGTATAAACCG
>JXSR01S011633.1:13263-26559 GCA_000969725.1 Ophiothrix spiculata
CCTACGGTTGGACGATTGGCGTGACGACTGCCCAAAGACGTTGAACTCAATATATTCATTTTTAAAACTAGGTATGTGTAGATGTGTAGAAAACTTCGCCTCCACCTCGGGGGTACCACTCCTTCACCATAACCACAACAACATGATAAATATCTGAGAAAAATGAACGAACTTTGGCAACATTTATCTCTTTCATCCTGTCAAAACAATCATTGTTTCTCTGTTCTATGTATTAAAACAAATGGATGTGATTCGTATGAGAGAGACAGTGTGGAACAAAATATGAGTCATTATTCATTAATGGCTCATTCACACATCAACTTATAGAGTTTCCTAACGTATACAATTATGTTTTGTCCATGTACAGGGTGTGCCAATAAAAACGCAAGATTTGAAAACAAAAATATTTAAAATATAAGCAGGCCATTTTTCTCATTCAATCATCAATAATATTAAAATAGAGCTTCTACCCTTCATTATGCCCTTTGTTTGATCCAATTCGGATATTCCTGTCCGGAGATACAGCATTTTAAAAATGGAGCACAAATTTCAATCTGGTCCGATTTGTGGTCATCGGATGAAGTATGTTAACCCAGGATGATATACATTCAAGACATTAGACCCTTTAAATTCAAACCTGTTAAACTAATTTTACAATTATTTGTGTCTCAATGATATTATTGGTCAATTATTTTTATTGAAAACAAAACAGATGATCGATTTGAAGAAAGATTTATAAGCAATTTTTAGTTTTAGCAGTCTCCGCTTTCCTGGTTTTAGTTGTGGATCTTCAGTCTGCGTCAGCTCTAAAATAAATCAAACAATTCAAGGGCTTTTGTATTAACATCTTATTATAAAAATGAATAGATAAAAAGCGAGACTCGGAGGCAGTAGCTGCAATTGTTATTTTGGGGGAAAATTACATTGCGTATCAAGATAAATTTTACAATCAAGGTCCACATCATGGCAGATATTCAGAAACGAACTTATATTCCGGTTTGGGGAAACTTTGAACATGAAATTTGGAAGAGAAGACAACTGAAATTGTTATGTCTGGTAATTGTAAAAGTTATTCTGACATCTTTTTTTGGTTGATTGGATACTTTCAATGAGCTTCAGATATAACACTAAACCAAAAATGCAAGTAAGCGATAGAAGTTTTCATCTGGAGATAAAATAACTTGTCATTTAATATTTTGATTGCCACCTACGTTTGGTTGTTGATCATGGAATTGAAATCAAGAAATCGGACCAACCCAATTTTAAAGGGCTTCACAGACTTTGTAATTACTTCAGAATTAAACGCTCAAATTTTACGAAACAAAAAGCTGCTTGAAGCTGAGATGTAGCCTAATTCTCTCAGAAAAAAATCACGAAAAATCTTGCATTTTTATTGGCACACCCTGTACTCGTACATTGAATATTGTTTTCAGATAATAGAAGTATGTTTAACCATGTTAACTTATTATCCATACGGTGGTGTACGTTAGGTTTTACTGCAAAATATAAGGCTGACATTTTTTTAAACAATTACACATCTCCAAGAGAATATGAAAATATTGGTGCAATTATTATGTACCATGATCTAGAGGCAGAGGTGGTATTCAGGATATCCCACAATGCATTATTCTGATACACTTAGATATAATAGGCAATAATGGTTTTCTGGACAAGGGGCTATTAGGAATTTGAGAATTCCATTGAATAGTACTCATTCATATCTTTCCAGGGATGTGTTTCTTTTCACAATAGCCCAGTGTTTACCCATATTGCTGACACCTCAAAAACGTCAGAAACCTGTACAGAAGTATAGGAAGAAGCGGACCTACGTCATACGCAGCGGTTACGCAGCTCAGTGGTCTAAAAAATAGCTCGTGTTGCTCTTCGAGCGCGGTGAAAACAATCAATACTTCAGCCAGTGATCCCGTCATTTTCTTTCTTTTTTAGCCAGACGAAAATCTGTGAAATGATGAGCTGTTGGTCATTTTGTTAAGACTTGAATACTACACATCTCATATGATTTTGGAATCGAAATATTTTTTCAATTTGCTAAAATCAATCAAAGTTTCCGCGAGCCGGCATTTTCTCCGTTGAGTTGAATGGGAAGTCGGTAAATGTTTTCACCGCGCTATTTGGACAAACGTCCCGGATGTAAACAAAACGCCCGGATGTCCGCTCCTGCCTATAGGAGTTGAATTGGATTTGCAGGTATATTGTACAATGTGCCAATGCATCGTGGGATATCATGAAAACCACCTCTGATCTAGAGGTGACAAGTACGTTTTTGTTAGCGCGCAATTTTTTTAGCCACGATCACCAAATGAAGTTCAGCTTTCCGCAACACCTACTGATTTTATTGCATTTTTAGAAAACACTTCTAACTAACTAATGTTCATAAGCCTTCTTGTTGAACTGGAACATTTAGAGTAAAACATACAATTATTTGTGCTTTGAATTTTTCATTCTTCGGGAATTAAAAATTCAGTGATAGTGTTTCTAGAAGAAAAAAATACTAAATTCTTAAAATTGAAACTTCTTTGTTACTAACAGTAAAGAGATAATTAGTTATAAATAAGATTTAACCTTCCGAAAGAAAAACACTGCTGACAGAACCCCCAAGAAATGAATTTGGCTGAAAATTATATTTTTTTAGAGCAAGGGATATAATTTTGTTTGTTTGTTTGTTTTGATTCTATTGGCGTCTTTCTTTGATTTAAATAAGTTTTCACAAGTTTTTTTTTATACCCAAGTGGATAGTGGCTAATGTCTTAACATTCTGTAATGTACAAAGTCATAATTATTTTCCCTTTCTTTCACAGGCATTCTTACTCAAGGACAGCTGTATAATATATGTAACCAGGAACCATTGAACAAAAGATCTTCAGACAAAGACGTCTTTGGACCCATGCTCAATGAAACCAGACAGTTATTGGACCAGTTTTATGATCCGTTTAATAATGAACTTGCTGACCTAATAAGAAGTGATGCATATCTATGGAGGTAATATTCGGGGTAATATTACCTGAGAATGACAACTGAATGGTTATCAATGCAATCTGGTGCGTAGAAAGCTACTTATTTAGCTAACAATGCCATTGACTGTGGTGCTGGTCAGCATGGTCAGTGCCAGGTTAAGACTGAGTCTTAATCGTTATGAATGGTAGCATCCAAGGAAATGGACAAATGGATCTTCAGACGTCTTTGGACCCATGCTCAATGAAACAAGACAGTTGAACGGTTTAAAAATGAACTTGCTGACTTAATGAGAGTTGATGCATATCTGTGGAGGTAATATTACTTGACAACTCCGGTGACAACTGCATGGTTATGTGCAGAAGATGCAATCTGGTGCATAGAAAGTTACGTATTTGGCTAACAATGCTATTGACTGTTGTGCTGGTCAGCATGCATGGCCAGTGCCAAGGTTATAACTTACTCTTACTGTAAACGCCAATATTTCTGCGCTCAGTAATTTTCGCGCTCAGCCAATTTTGGACCATTTCGCGCGTTTTTATTTTCGCGCATATGAATATTGTCAAAGTATAGAATTCCATTTGCAACACATCCACATTAATTTTCGCATTACATTTATTTTCGCGCTAATCTCATTTTGCGCGAAATGCGCGAAAATAAATGTAGCGCGAAAAATACCACTTATACAGTAATTGTTGTGAATCAATCAATCAATGATACACTGTACTTGCATGACATGCATACCCCATTAAGGAGTCTATTCGTACAGGGGACCAACGGCTTTACATGACTTCCGAACCACGGAGCAAGTAAAGTGTCTTGCCCAAGGAAACGAAAACCACCCGGCCCGGGGCCGAATGGTAGCATTCATGGAAATGGACAAAAGATCTTCTGACAAAGACGTCTTTGGACCCATGGTCAATTAAACAAGACAGTAGATCAGTTTCATAATCCGTTTAATAATGAACTTGCTGACCTAATAAGAAGTGATGCATATCTGTGGAGGTAATATTACCTGAGAATGACAACTGAATGGGTATTTGTTGAAGATGCAATTTGGTGCGTAGAAAGCTAATTCTTTGGCTAACAATGCCATTGACTGTTGTGCATAGTCAGTGCCTGGTTATGACTGACTTTGTAATTGTTATGAAGAGTTGCATTCACTGAACAAAGACTCTTCAGACAAAAACGTCCATGGAGTCATGCTCAATGAAACCAGACATTTACTAGATCAGTTTTATGATCCGTTTAATAATGAACTTGCTGACCTAATGAGAAGTGATGCATATCTATGGAGGTAATATTACCTGAGAATGACAACTGCATGGGTATTTGTTGAAACTGCAATTTGGTGCATAGAAAGCTACTTATTTGGCTAACAATGCCATTGACTGTTGTGCATAGTCAGTGCCTTGTTATAGCTGACTTTTTAATTGTTATGAAGAGTTGCATTCACTGGACAAAGACTCTTCAGAAAAAGACGTCAGAAACCAGATATTTAGTAGATCAGTTTTATGGTTATGTGGCGGAAGATGCAATCTGATGCATAGAAAGCTACTTATTTGGCTAACAATGCCATTGACTGTTGTGCTGGTCAGCATGGTCAGTGCCAATTATTGTGAATGGTAGCATTCACGGAAATGGACAATGGGTCTTCTGACAAAGACGTCTTTGGACCTATGCTCAATGAAACCAGATAGTTATTAAATCAGTTTTATGATCCGTTTATTAATGAACTTGCTGACCTAATGAGAAGTAACGAATAACTGTGGAGGTAACGTTGATTGAGAATGACAACTGCATAATAACTTGTTGAAGATGCAGCTGGTTCATAGAAAGCTACCTATTTGGTTCACAATACAAAACACTGTTGTGCTAGTCAGCATGGCCAGTGACAGATTATGGCCGACTTGTTATGAATGATAGCATTCACGGAAATTGTCAAAGGATCTGAAGACATCTTTGGACCCATGCTCAATGAAACCAGATAGTTATTAGATCAGCTTAATGATTCGTTTAATAATGAACTTGCTGACCTAATGACCGAAGCATATCTATGGAGGTAATGATAACAGAGAATGAACTGCATGGTTATTTGTTTAAGATGCAATCTGATGTATAGAAAACTACTTTAAATGTCATTGACTATTGTGCTGGTCAGCACAAAGGATCTTCTGACAAAGACGTCATTGGAGTCCATATGATCAATGAAACCAGACAGTTATTGGATCAGTTTTATGGTCCATTTAATAATGAACTTGCTAACCTAATGAGAGTTGATGCATATCTTTGGAGGTAATGGCACATGCCCTCAGCTAGTCAGCAGACAAGAAGGCACAGTTTAGCATATCTGCCCTACAGAGTAAATAGGCAGTGTGTGTATTATTAAAGCATAGCAGATACTTCCTATAAACGTGCAATTTTACTTCAGTCCAATCCCATGCTAAAAAGTTCTATTTCCACATGTTTGATATTGTACATACTGCCTTATGTGAAAGAGCTTTGATTTCAGCTTATTTGAGCAAGATTTTTCCAACGTAAAAGGAAGAACTTGCAATATATCTGCAATACACAGACTGCGTTTTTACTTTGTTGTACATATAGAAAGCTGTTATTACAGCCAGCAGCAAAATCCTGTTTCCCTAGTGACAGTGCAGTACTTACTTCATAATTTATCATGCTGGTCAAGTGATTTTACAATGAAGCTGGTTTTGGGACCTGCTTTAATGAAATTGGACCATCAGTTTTATTAATGATCCCTTTGTTAATGAAATTGCCAACCTTTTGAAAAGTTATGCAAACGTCTGAAGGCAATGTTAGATGCCTGCAACCTTCTGCATGCAGTGCTTACAGTTCGCATCTCCAAGTGTGACTTCAAATAACCTTTGGTACGTGAGAATGACAACTGGTTAATTGTTGAAAGTACAGTCTTACCCCACGCGACAGGGGGACCGCTCTTGATGGCAATTGGTACTCATGCTCATCATTAATGGCGTTCAAGGGTCTGATTTTGACCCATAAGTTAATGATTTCTGGAAAAGGGGGTAGCTTTCAGCATAATTTACACTAATGATGGTTGTAAATTGAAGCCACCTCTGCTGCTAAGGGTCGCTTTTTCACTTAGTGTTTTGCTGTACATGTTTTGCATAAAACATTTAAAACCAGGAGAAAATAATTATTGACTGTAAATGAATGAATTGAACCTTCATCTGGATAGATTTAAAAGTGATATGAATATGAATCTTAATTAACAGTGTCATCTTTAAGAGTTGCTAGTGCAATATAGACAATAATATTATGTTATTTTATAATTATGTTATGAGATTTTGTATATTTAAAATAATAGCAAGAGACATGTCAATATAAAATGCATTAAAGTCTGGTTTCACTTGTAACCATAAAATTCACGGGTCTAATATTTAATGTTTTGACAGATATGAGTTGGAATTTATTAACCTAAATTAGCCTCTATAATGATACCAGGCAAGCCATTGGAACTGTGTGGGTGTGAGGCTTTGACTGTTGACAGGCCTTTTTGAAGACTCAAACTGGATGGGATGCTAATTGGCCATTGGTCACAATTCAAACATCATAAACATGTCACATGCAATTTTTTTAGACCTGAACAAGGAATCAGTTTCTTCAATGTTTGTACATTCTTAAGAACGATAAAAATTAATGATCCTATGATCATACATGAACCAAATATTCTTTATTCTAGTCATTTACAACTTTGTAAATTTGTTTATGTTTTCTGAATATACTGATTTTGTCAGATTTAACTTTGTCAATTGTTCAATCTGGATAGCCACACTTTTCAGAGTTATGTAAATTGTATTCTCCTCAATCTTTCTATCTTCCTCCTTTGTGACCACATTATCCATTCTATCCAGCAATGTTCTTATGATGCTGAGTGTGTAAATCAGGGGATGGTGCGTCTGGAAACTATCATACTGGTCATTGTGTGTTGTATTACAATACACCAAGAGTTAAACACTACCATTTTCCTTTCTGACGATAAAAAAGGAAGGGGATACAGCTATCATTTGGGGATTTAACAATCATGTATGGTCAATAAGGGTCAATAACATTGACCCTAACAGTCCTGAATCCCACTAAATCTCATTATTGAAATCACCTAAAATGCGCTAAGTCTAAATAGACAGGGGTTACCATATATGTAACCCCTTCTATGGTGTATTTGGACTTATCGCATTTTAAGTGATTTCAATAATGAGATTTAGAGAGATTCGGGACTGTTAGGGTAAACCTTGACACTTTGACCCGACCTTCAAAAAGATCTGCAGGACTGGCTCTTCATTTCATTTTGTTAGTGTAGACCTTTCTATTTTAAGGGGCAAGATGGGGATGGAGGGCCAAAAAATTATTATTGCATATTAACATTGATAGAAAAATTACCTTTCTACTGCTTTTTGTTTGACCAAAATCGGAGCTTCCGTTCAAAAGTTAGGGTCGAAAATGTAACATTGTAAAGCAAAATCGCATATGTTATTTCTTATGTATTTTATAGTTTTCTCAAGATGTGATTTTTAACATTTTACCCCTTAAAAATCAATATCTCAAAAAGTACTTGTGCTCCAATATTCCTAATTATTTGTGAAAATTCAAGTGCTTAATTTAAGATTGACAATTAGAGTGAAACAGTGTTTCTAAAATATATTAAAATTGGAAAACAGTGTTTCTAGACTAAATTGCCAATATCTTTAAAGTGAAATTTAACGATGTGTCATCACGGTGAAAATGATTTCTCAAAAACGGTTTATCCTAGAAATATGGGGTAAAGTACTTTTTAAGGGGTAAAATTTTAAAATCACAGCTTGTGAAAACAATAAAATACATCAGAAATAACATAAGCGATTTTGCTTTACAAAGTTACATTTTTGACCATAACTTTTGAAGGAAAGTTTTTTGGTCCGCCAACCCCATCTTGCCCATTAACTGCACAAATCATATACATTATGTACTAACACCAGCAAGATTTTTAAAAAACAAAAAAAAGATGGACGATAAATTTTCCTAAAATGATAATAAGAATCAAATTAAAGATGGATGATAAATTTCCTTGAGAAAATAATTAAAAAAAATGAAAATAAAGATGAACAATAAATTTCCTTGACAAAATATGAATTTTTATTATCATAAGCAAAGAAAAAATAATATCACAATCATTAGATATATATACCTTTTCAATAAAAATTAACGACACAACAGAAAATTTCCTCAGAAGAATACTCCTACAGTCACAGATACAGTATGTTTACACAATATAAAACAACATAGTAGGATCAACATCAAGAAGTCCAGGGCCCATATTCACGAAACACCGCTAACTCTAGTTGGCTGCTAACCTATTGTATACCTGTCAAAATTTGACAGGTAGACAAAGAGTTAGCAGCCAACTAGAGTTAGCGGTGTTTCATGAATATGGGCCCTGGATACTTGCACTTCAGCATCACACAGAAGGGGAAAATGGAAAGAAAAAAAAAGAAACAAGCTTTTTTTTTTATTTTCTAGTTCTTTTTCATAGATGCTGACATGTGAAACTTTGAAATCCCCCCCCCCCAAAAAAAAAAAGAAAGAAAAAGAAAAGAGATGTTATGAATCTAATATTTGATAAATTTAAAAATGTGTTGGATTTGATTTTTTGGAATTTATCTTGAAATGACTTTTTAACCTCGACAAATGACTCATTGCAGTTACCCTAAATTACCATGGGTCAACTTTCTGAATTTTTGGTATTTGACATCAAAAATAACATTTTGAACTTGGATGACCTTGTCTGCACCCGTATGTTTCACAATGCAAGCTTAACCGGAGACCATGTCACCAACTTTCATTTACAGTACAGTATGCACCATCGGCAAAAACCTGAATACCTCAATATGATCCCATAAAATTGGCAGCGAGTTCGGACCTCCACTCTAAATCTATATTCCTAACAGACTGAGACAATGTAGATTTTTTTGGTTGGGGGCACAACTCTAAATAAGAGGAAATTAGTCGCTTACGCTCAATCATCTTTAATTTCATTCCAGTATATCACACAATGTATCCTTATCCATACATTGATTTTTCTCCAATAATTTAATATCGCTATTTACAATAAGAATTTGTTTATAATGCTTTTCAAACATAACATCTTATGTACAATAATCAAAAACAAGAATGCAAAGTAAAATCAGCAATTTGTAAGAATTGATTAACAGAAAATTCTTGCTTGTAAGTAATAAATTCTTTAGATATTCTCACCAGAAACCAAATTGTTCTTACTTATATGGGGATGATGAATTATGCTATTCAACACCAACCGAAACAAGAATTTTCCAAATCACATTCAAGAGACTGATCAATGAAATTAATAATTATACAATACCAAAGTGGAATTCAAAACAAAATATTACAAAATAAAACTACAAAAGTGTTGAACTAGATACAAATATAAACAAAACTGTAAAAGCAGTGATCCAGTAAACGGACTCAAACTAATGAATTCGCTTTAAAAATACTTCATGTATGCCACATGTCAAGTTTGTTCTTTTAAATTCTATCACATGTGGACCATCCTTGTCTTTTTGATTACGGCAGGCTCACAATATAATGAATAGAGGGTAACAGCAAGTGAAGTAAAGTTACTACATGAAATTGTAAGTTTAAATTTCCAATCAGACTTCCAAAGATTGTGTTTGGTGACCAAACACATGGATAAAGACAAAGGACAGACCTGAAAAGAAATGGGAATACTGTTTTAGGGCCAACACCAAAGCATACTACTAGAAGCTGTATAACTTTCCAAAGACCGAAAGAAGTGGCAGGAATTCATGGAACAGAGCCATCACATAGACCTCGAGTTGATTTCACTAACGTTAAAATGCATCGTTAACCCATCATAAGACCAAAACGCATCGTTAGCTACGGCTACCTCTTGACCCCAAGCAAAGTTAATAAAGGGTTTGATTTTACTAATGCATAATTCATATACAATACGATACGGTGAACACTTACGAAAGGTTCAAAGCTACGATGCATCGTTAATGTTAGTGAAATCGACCCCAGATCTGGGGTAGATTTCACTAACGTTTAAATGCATCGTTAACCCATCGTAAGACCAAAACCCATCGTTAGCTACGACCACCTCTTGACCCCACGCAACGTTAACAAAGGGTTCGACTATTCTAATGCATGATTCATATACCTTACGATGAGGTGAACACTTACGAAGAGTTTTCACGTGTTTGTGAATTCTATTTGTAGTTACGAGCTGAACCTTTCGTTTGCTACGATGCATCGTAATGTTAGTGAAATCGACCCCTGGTGTGGACGGTTTAGGTCAAGGTAGGTCATAGCGAGTTACCATCACTTTCATTATTCGCTAGCCCTAGCAGACTGCCAAAGTTTTGTCATTATGTCCATAACTTGACGTTCGTCACCTACATGTAAGGCTGGCTCACACTGTGACATATTCACAACGGAGGGCCAAGAATATGAGTCATGGTCGTAAAGCAACGACAGCAGACTCGTAGCCTGCGGTGGCTAGCGAATTAGTCAGCATCAAGTGTCAATAACACATGATTTACTGGTGGGAAATTCTATTTGAAATTTGCAGCTTTGTCACTTCATAGTTTGAGCTTGTCTTAATGCTTGTAATTCGTCATAATGTGAGCTAGCCTGATTGCCATGCATGTAACAAATAAGACTCAACAAGTTAACACATTAATTCACACCAAACAATATGGTAACTATAGTTGTTGGATTTAATTCGTGAACGCGTGTTTATAGCAAGTACGCAGTGGTCCCTGACGCAAGCGTATATTTTCAAGGTTGTTTAGTTCGCGTGTACGCACAAGGCTCTGAGTACGCGTTCATGAATTAAATCCAACAACAATAGTTAAAAGATCTCAAAGCATTTACCAGGGTTCGTACACCTTGGAGCCTTTAAAATTCAAGGACTTTTCAATGACTTTCAAGGTCCAAAAGCATGATTTTCAAGGACTTACCACAGCATAATTTGCAGTATGCTGAACTCTTGTTCCTGCCGACATCAATCCACTCGCTGAATTTGGGATCAGTTAGCCATAAATTATCAATTTTCAAGGACTTTCAAGGACTCTGTGCAAATTTCCAGGACTTTCAAGGCCTTGAAAAGGTGTTTTCAAATTCAAGGATTTTCAAGGACTCTCAAGGACCGTACGAAACCTGATTTACTCTTCTCCTTAAATCTGGCAAACTAATCATCCCCCTCCTTCCCCATTCAGTTGCTCATATAAAAGCTTTGCTATTAGGCCAAAAAAAATAGTTGTGTTGCCCTCACAGGCCCAAAGTGGTGGGGACGGCCAGGCCGGGTTGGTTTTTTTTTTTTTTTTTTTTTAATAACAATTACAGATGCCATGTGTAAATAGTGTGGGAAACATGGTTGTTTGCTACTGAAAGGTGAATTTTGGAACATTTTCGGGACTGGAAATCAGGCAAAGTATTTGTGCAACTCAAGAAATATTAAAAATCAAGAGTTTTGATGAAAAAAAAAAAAAAACGGGTCGGAATTTTCCACAATTTCATCCCGGCCGGAGGAGGGCAACACAACAATTTTTTTTTGGCCTTATCATCAACTACATCTTTTGATACATATATTTGAGCATATTCATGTGTTCTTTTTGGATTAATATGCAAGAGTAAACAGTTGAATATATGACCCCAAAAATAACAGACCAATCAAAGCTTGTAAACCTTGAACATCCTCGGAGAGGAGAAACAAACTATACACATATGGTAAAAATACATATTGAAGCTGTATTACATAAAATCAAAAAAATTACCAAAAATTATCAGTGTTATAAACCCTCTGGGTGTTATGTAAAAATTGATTTTTTTTCTTGCACAGTTACAAAAATACATAAATTTACAACTCATTGTTATCTAAACATATATTACTATTGAGACGTTTTGTAAAAATAGGTGATCATCATTTCACATAACCTGACTACTGCAATCATATAAATCATAACTCAGGGTCATAAGTTTGTACCCATGATTTCTACATGCTTGCAGATGAAATAAATTAATGTTATTCTGATAATTTTTAGCACACCAACCAAGTCTTATTGATTTGTACTAGTAGTGGGAATGTATCAATTGCAAGTTCTTTAACATGATTCATTAGAGAAAGGTAAATTAAAATAAAACAAACCTCTGAATTCAATTGTTGCGAATTGATCAATTACAATCAGAGAACCATTATCAGTATCAAATGAGTATAGGGCCAGGGGCTACTGTTATACAGTATTCAACAGGTCAATAATGCTATTATGGGCCGTCACGTTATTGAATAGCCCGCGCTGTGGAGCGAATCCTAGTGTTATTGATCCCGGCTACTCATGGTGTGTATTCATGGTGTTTATGGTTGTACCTTTCAGTGTGTCGTTCGGGAATTATCCAGTATGAATTCAGAGGTAATTTTTTTAAAATCATCTGTTCTTTGCAAATCGGTCTAGCTCGCTTGTTGGAGAATTTGATACATTCCGACTTCAAATCGATGAGACTTGGTTGGTGTACCAACAATTATCAGAAAAAGGTTAATCTAATTAATCTGCAAGCGTGTAGAAATCATGGGTAGGAACTATATGACGCGGAAGAAGATAACACAGGTATACTTCGACATTTTTTGATAAAACATTTCTTTTTTTTACTTCTTTGCATAATTATGTCTAATTTTGATGTAAAATGTCTTGCTGAAAATATAACTTAAATACACTGCAGGTTTAAAATATCCTCATAGTGGGTAGTAGGGTTAGACCCCCATTCTTTTTATTTTATCCAACCCTTTTTATAAAGGCATCCTAATACTGAAAATTTGGACCCCACACTTTTCTTATTTTTTCAAATAAATTTCGGACACGAACATGATTTATGAACGCAGTTGTGACAAGAACGGGACACTGGGAAGTACGTAACACCGTTTCCAATCAGTAGCCCACAGTACCGCGGCATCGCGTGTGCCTGAAAAGGGTTGTGTACTCGCGTAAAATGCACACGCAATCTTGCTATGCCAGCCTCTGAATTTTTGTGTCCGAGAATTATTTGAAACATCAATATCAATTTAAAGCATTACTGAAATATCACTTCATTTATATTCAGCCTGAAGGGTTGCATCCACTTCATGATAATTCTGTAGACTGACACCTACAAATGAAGGAGTAGGCGCAATATAGTGCTAACCCTCTTTTTGCACAAGTTACTGGTTTTGATTTGAATGATTTTTTAACTATAAAAATGAAAAATAGTTTTTGAAAAGTTTATTATGATGAAGTA
>JXSR01S011633.1:37936-48557 GCA_000969725.1 Ophiothrix spiculata
CGGTCGGAAAGGGCAATCAAACAATTTTTTTTTTGGCCTAATTTGAGGAAGGTGAGGTATAAATTTTAATTTTTTTTGGGTGATTTGACATGGAGTGACCCATAACACAAATTAAAATGTTTGTCCCAGGTGATTTTGTGTTAAAGAGGTTCCACTGTACTTTTTTACAAGTTCAATTTGGTTAAAAATATCTCTAAACCTGTTTGAGCACAAAATTGTGCCTTCTGATGTGGCGGGTCACAATTATGATAATCCTCTGCATTTGTGGGCCGACTGAGCACAGTGAAACACCAAGAAAGTTTTACAAAGTAAAAACTCCTTTCGGAATAGTTCTTGCTTTAAAAGCACAGTTTGTTTTGGACCTGGTAGTAGGTACTGTAAAAGTTGAAATTTTCGTGAGGTTTTTATTTTCGCGAATTTTGCGAATCAATCCTTAAAACGCGAAAATAAAAACTCGCGAAATATAATGTCATTTATCGACCAATTAAAGTTTCTCTCAAAATACGTTACAAGCAAAGCAGTGAATCTGTGCATGTAAAGCTGTTGAATTCGGAAGTTTAATCATTCAGCCAGCTAAATCACGACCGATGTAGATGGTAAATATGAGGCAAATATTTCTCAAACCAATCATGTGATAGTGAAAAAAGTTGACAGTATAATGATATATTTGGCCTTTTAGTTGAAAGAAATGGTCTTGAGACAAGTCAATCACTTTTGTAATCAACTTTCCACACTGTAAAATCTGCCGATAATTGGCGTTGAATGTCAAATGAATGTTGTTAATGGCGACTTGGTAAGCTTACTCGTTGATATTATGCAACTCTATTTGGGTAATCGCAAAATGTCTGTCAGAGGCAAAATCGCGAAAATATAGACTTTTACAGTATTCCCTGTACTACTCCTTATGTCCAAAAGGAGTGCAAAATCAATTAATAAGAATAAGTGCAAGATCCATAACGAGTGCTTTTTATTGTGCAGCGACAAACAATTATACCATCTTGAACAAAACTTACCCCAGCCAGTTTTCTAGCTAACTCTTCATCCTCTTGTTTGAGTCGTTCTTGTTCCTTTCGTTGCTCTTCAATTCTTTTGACTTCCTCCTGCTGTAGCAATCGGATGTATTCTTCACTGCGCTGTGCCTCTTTCTCGGCTTCTTCATGACGCTGTTCGCGAATCTACAGAATAAAATTTAAATATAAAGATACATCAATACTGATCACTGAGGATTTTGATCTAGAAATAGAATTAAAATGAAACGCATTAGTGATTTTTTTAGGCTGCACAAGTGATCTGGGGGTTGCGCACACACAGTACATATTAGACAAAATTATAAGTTTGCAAATTGCATGTAAGTGGCATTAATTGGTTTTTGGCATAAATCAGCAGAAGCAGAGCGCTTTTCCTTTTGCGTTTCAAAATTAATTAATTAATTAATTTAAGACATGATTTGAGTCATTCAATAAAGTTTTGACCCACCATATATTTGGGAAACTCTCAAGTCAGAAAGCGGTACATTCTACAAGATTTGTTATATAATTTAGTAGATGTATTACCTTCTGTAATTCTTTCTCATACTCTTCTCGGATCTCTCCAGGCTTGGCTACGGCAGGTTTTGGAACAAGCTCATCTTCTGCAATAAAGAAAAACACACTAATTGAAAGCTGTTTAGCCACTTTTACAATAGAAAAGCAAGAGGAATTTATTCAGCACTGATTACCATGTGCTATATTGACTAAACATTATACAAATTGGAATTAATTCAATAATACCTGCTTGCAAGTACTCCTATTGAATTTTCCTACATACGAGGGGGTATCAAAAAGTTTTAAACTTTACCCACAAGGAATTGAGGAATATCAATGAAATTTTGTCAGAATAGTCACTCGTCTTTATGTACATTATGGAGCAAAAATTTTCTCATGTAGTTTTCTTTACAGGGGGTGATTGATACCATCTACCTACCCGCTTAAAACATAAGCTGCATTGAGGAAATTGAGACATGCGGCGTAATTAATCCCTTGCGTTTGAAGGGTTATATGGCCCAGTAAATCTTAATGGCACCACCAAAGTTTAATTGTTTGATACCATAGTAATGGGTAGGGTTTCCTCTATCCATTCATACCAATATTATGGAAATCGGTCCACGAATGACGTCACAATGGTGTAATAAAACATTACTGACATGGAAATATAAATTTTCATTGAAATCTAAAATCAGATTTTTTCAATAAAGAGGATCCTTACAATAATGGTCTGATAGATAATCAGTTAAAAGTGGGAGAAACGTGTTCCTTTGCACATTGACTATGTAAAGATGCCTAAAGTATCTCATAATGAAATTTTGTTCCTGTCGTCATTTCTTCTGGGTAAAGTTTAAAACTTTTTGATACCCCCTCGTATATGTCAAATTCATACAGCTCTACAATAGAACCTGCATGATTGATACAAGTTTTTACTACACTGTTTACTAAACTGACAGCTTTGAGTGGCTAATTATACAAATGTCTATGACAGTAATCAATAATGTATTGATCGGAGTCATGATTGGGCATTCAAATTAATCACAATGCACATTCTTATGAATGAGAGTCCCTGAAGTCATTTTTCCCTGATTCACTTTTAGATTTGCCTCTTTGCATACATGTATGTATGCTGGGTTGATAATTCAAATGAGGTAAAAAACAAACAAAATTATGTCTCTTTTTTTTTTTTTTGCATGTGAGGATTCAAATATCAGGTTAGTGATGATTTATTATTTTATGTTCAATGAGTTTCATTAACGATACCGAGACTTTGAGTCATTTGTACGGAGACCGAGTCAGCACTTGTTCCCTATCAATTAACATTGGGAGTTCACGGTTAATAACAAATTCTGTGTAAACAGTGTTTTATTCGGTCGTGTAAACGTACAAATTCTCCAACCGGGGCAAATTCACACACAGACAAAAATCGCTTAAAACCTTCTTTTTTTTTTGCTTGTTAGTTTTAAAAATCAACTTGAATTTATTTTGGGTGTACAAAAATTGATTTTTTTGCCAGGAAAACTTGGAACAAAATGTGCAAACACCGGGGGGGGGGGGGGGGGGGGGAATCTGGAAAAAATCGGGACGAAATGTCTTTGAATAAAACCATTTTTGAACTAAAAATTTTTTTTAAGCTCAACCCTCTACACAAATATGGACTTGTTGCTTTGTGTGTGAGATATAGGAAAATGTGCTTTCCAGAGATACAAAATGGGCTATATAAAGTTCCATTAGACTTTCAAATTATGTTTTTGAGCACATTTAAATTTGAACAGGACAATTACCTGGTCATTTTGATACCAAATTTAATGCAATATGCCGAACTTCGGCAAAGTTATTATTAAATAATTTAGCATATTTAATGACAACAAATGTTACTATCCCATTGAGTTTGTACGGGGCGGCACCGCCTCCACCACCACCCTTGTCTGGCTTCCCCTCCTGTTACAATTCCTATATTTATGAAACTTTCCAGTTTTGTTAAGAAATTCAGCTTTAAAATGGCACCAAATATAAGCTGAAAATGTAACATCCAGGCCGCGACAAATCCTGTGTCCGATATCATAGCCCGGGGCTAGTGGATTTCATTTCGGGCTAGTAATTTTTCAAACAACACTGTCTATTCAGGCTAGCACATTTGACATGCAGCTGAGTAAGTAAAGAAAAGCTTAAATTTTCATTTTACTATGTTTATTAGTCTCAGAATTGAACATACCTAATTGTGTTTAAAATTTTGTAGTTAAAACAAACAATATTATACTGCAGGGAAATACAAAATGTAGATCTATAGAGGGAAATTTTCGCTGGGGTTTTATTTTCGCTCTTTTCGATGTTGACTTCTCAACTGTGAAAATAAAACCCCGCTAAAATAGTATTTGTACATAGACATCAATGGACAGATACTTAAAAATATTACACCCCCAAAAATATGGCTCAGTCCAAACCGTGAAAAATTAACTCCGCTAAAATATTCCTCTATAAGTTTATCCAAATTTTACAAATTCCAACACTGCTGAGAACTTTTGAGGTATTGGGAAAATCCCAGGTAATATTTACGTACTAGAAATTAAATCAACCATTACTGCCTATGAATGTCCTATCGTTGAAACCGCTGTGAACATCGCCAAGGTGATTTCAGCGGAGATCGATTGTGCAGTAACAGTCTAAACAGATATCAGATAGCAGTCAATTGGCTCTACCTACATGACGATACTGTTTCCACCCGTTCTCCAAGAAAGCAGACGACAACGTAGGCTCAGTCCATCAGTCTTGCAAAAACTGCACACGCGCTTCACTGTGTTGGTTGTTCGGGCCAAATGAGGGAGACCTCATTTGGCGACTGGTGGATCCAGTCTAACGACAACGGAAGTGATGACCCCTCAATGACCCCATTTTGATGATTTTCATAGGCTTTATGTATCGTGGGTGGTGATTGGATGCAAATCAACAGAAATAAAAATGTAAGCCAATCACACGCCACTTTAGGGAGCGATGCTTCTAGAACTTACTGACCTCGATCATGAGGTCATGGGAATGAAAAATGGCCGACGCGATCACCGTGAAGATGGAATAAAAAGTGCAGCCAAGTTCAAGGTCAGTACACCTTTTGTCTCCCACAAAATTTCTTTTTTTCTCTTCAAATTTCAAATATTTCATTCCACTTATAAGGTCTAGGCATAGCAAGGACCTGCCGGCAGGACTGGGGCTGTAAAATTGGAGTGAAAATGCAAGGCGATCAAAGTTGCAGCCGACAGAAATTTATGCCTGTGCTTACGGCTACAGCGTGAGTGCTGCGGAATGCGTATTTCAAATGGAAATACACACTCGTAGTCGAGCCGGGTGTATCAATTGGCGGGTATTGCAATTGCTGTTTTTATGACATTGCTTGGCTAAAAATAACTGGTGTGTCCCTCAGTAAATAGACTAATAGTAATAGTCCATATAGCGTACCAGTAACGCAATGTTTGAAAACACTAAATCACAGGCACTGATTTCGTTCGTAATATTTGCAATAAATGTTTATTACGAATCATGAATGAAAGGTCGCGACCTGGTTCAGCAGCTTGCTAATTTGCATAATAATATGGTCCTTCTCAGAAAATTTGACAGTTTACACGTGCAGTAAAATATCGGGTAAATTGTATGAAATTTGTTATTTTGTATACTGTACAATGTTAATAGGACATGACGCAGCCATGGACGCAGCCATATCGGCTACGATATCGTACAGCAACCCAGTAAGAGTTGCCACGGCCTGCAACGCCTGATAAGTAACTACAGTGGACCAATAAGTATAACGGCTGACATGGCTGAAGTTGATCGCAAAACACAATCTGATTCACTGCGATTGATAATCTTGTTCATACAGATCGCGCGTGGAACTATACTGATTCTGTTTCACCTATACTGTACGCCAAACAACTGACCCATAATAATGACCCTGATGATTACATCACCAATATAGCCTTGAATGAATATAGCTCAGCATTAGTCCACTAATTTGAAGGGGTGATTTTAATTAGGTGGACCTTGCAGCGCCTGTTTTCAATCCGTGGCTGGATTAGTCAAACACCTATGAAATAATGGTATCGCCAAACGACGTCACATTAATATTAATGAGATCCATAATGCGATATGCAACGTGACAATGTTTTGATTACATCGTTTGATCATCGTGAACGCATTTGTGAACAAGAAAAATCACATGCAGATATCACCTTTAGTGGAAATAAATGACCAAAATGAATAGTAAGTTTGTTTGACATAAATTATATATAGTAATCAAGCCAATTTGTTTGGAGTCATATTGTCACATGTAGCCGTAAGGTGCGTAACAAATTCGGGAACGCTAGCACTAATTTTAGGTATAGGCTTCCGAATTTGGCATGAGTGCCTCATATAGTATATGAGGCACGAGTTGAGTGCAAGGCCAAGGCTGAAGATGATGACATGTCACATGAATTTAAAATGATGAAATATGTAATCAACACTTTTAAAATTATCATGTCTCATGAATTTCAAAATGGAGAAGTTGATTTTTCTTACCCTCTACATAATCATCTTCGTCATCTTCTCCTTCTAATCTTTTTCTGCACTGCACAGGGAACGCTGCTAAAATTTCTTCCCAACGATGTTTGTTTACAAGGCGATTCTCTCTGGCTGCTCGACGGGCCCAATTGCTTATACGCAGACGACACAACGGACACGTAAAGTTTGCTTCTTCAACATTCTGCTTAAAACACGGCATACAGAGTTCATGATTACATGGCATAGTCACCGGTTCTATAAGAATACTCATACATATTGGACACAAACATTCTGATAAACGTAAAGATGGGGAATGACGCCCTAATTCAGAGCTAACTGACAGGTTTCCGCCAGAAACGGTCGCCATTTTGTCAACTACCCACTTGACCTTTGACCTTTGATGAAATTAAAGGTCATTATAGTTTAAATCAAAGAATAAGAAAATATCCAAAAATATAACCTTTATTCATAAACGATTTTTATTATCCTTGGGCTAATTATTTTTTCTTTCAAATAATCAATAGGTTAAAATCATCATTTCTTTAGCCTCTTCCATTTCCAATATGGCGACTCCCTGTCCGCAAATTGCTTGTGAGTTTGCACCTTGAAAATGCTAATTTTATTCAATAAATATGTGTGTTATCCTTTTATTACAGTCGTTGTTGTATATAGTAGAGTGATATTGCTTAGACTAATGAAATAAAAGAGTCGATCAAGATCAATTTACCATGTCATGCATCTTTTTTCTTGACCACCACACGACAGGGTGCAAAATTCGGCAGCCACCCCTTGGACGTGGCACATTGATTTCTTGACCAGTAATAAGATGTCGATCTGAGCGTTACAATTTACTCCATCCATTTCCAAATATCAGGGATATAACTTTTCAGGAAAATGTGGTCGGCGGACATGACGTCGTCATCAGATTTTGCAATGGGTGGGGGGGGGGGGGGGGGACATGACATCATCATCAAATTTTGAAACTTGAATTTTAAGTAAAGCTCAAAAATTTCATTTTATACCCTTACTTGGCGTATAAAAATATGCACATTCCAAAGTCAAAGACTTTAGTCTTTGCCAAGTTTGGGGTTGGGCAAATTTATCACATATGTGGGACTTCGACCCCAGAAAACTAATTTTAAGATATTTTGACTTTTTTGAAAAATGAACCGATTTTTAAAGGTGGGTATTCCGATCCGGTGAAAAATTTAACATGTGCTTTTCAATAAAGGGTCATCACTTACCCGAAATATCTGGCTGTGGTATTGGTACCACAGCCAGAAGCAAGCTCTGCAATAAAACCTGCGCATAAGTGCACATACCCAATATCCCCAAAAATGATCATATAGCTATCAAATACGAACTGCAACCCTCCACAAACATTACAAAGGATATTTATACTAAATTTACCTATTATTTAACACTTCCCAAAGTTGTTAGTCACACAAAAATGATGTTTGAAGATATGTTTACAAATCGTAACTGAGGTAAACAAACCGTTTGATTTCTCTGATCCGAATAGTGCAATTTTCATCAATTTAATTCAAAAAGGTTCCTCTCATGAATATGGAATAAAACATTTCTGTTTTTTCAAAATTGAACCATTTGTATTTTTCAATTTATGCACAAATGGCCATTATGTGATAGGCTGTACTACACAGCTTGCCTCAAGCCAAAAACAAAGTTTTTTGGCTTTGTGTTTCTCGAGCAAGTCATCACCTACAAAAAGCAATTGTAAAGATTCATTTGTATATTTTGAGCCAAATTAATGTTACGGGCAAAAATGTGTATGATAGTGACCTATAGTTCTAAACCTATAGGATATTTTTTTTGTTAACAAAATATTCTGGCAATTCAAGATACACATCACTAAATAAAGGCTTTTGGCCCGTACAGAGCAATGCAAAAGCAAGTGTTTGGTTGCCCTCTTTAAATTAAAAGCTTCAAAAATGGGGGGAACTAGGTTTTTTGATCAAATTTCATTTAAATCATGTTCTGTGGGTCAAATTTCGTCAGGCTGGTTAAACTTAAAGATTACTATAATTTTGCTGTTTTTGTAAAATTTGGGGGCAGATTTTCAGTGTCTAGAGAAATTTTGTAGTGTTTTAAAGAGAAAATGAAATTTTGAGCATATCTTATGTTCGAAGCAACCTAGCAAAAAATCATCAAGGTTACCCTATATATTTTTTCACTTTGTGGGCTCTTCTAGATTATAATCTCAAAATAAATCCAAGAGTTGAAGCAACCAGTCGCTTTATAGCCAAGATATCCGCCATGATCTGGAGGCTGTTTTGCATAGGAATGAATAGGCGATCTATTGGTGGTGTGTGTTCTTCAGCACTATTTTGATCATATCTCCTGACATTATACCCGAGTTAGCACAGACTTCAAATTTTTCATCGTACTTTTTCTGGGTACCAGCTATTAGACCTGGCACTTTTCGGGTAATTTGCTACCAGTGTACCAGACTTATTTTTCGGTTGGGTACCCGACCGTATTGATAATTGAGCATTTACATTGTTAGAACGGGAAGTTTGACGGGTCTATTAGACTGTATGCTGTATCAATTACACCAAAAAATGTTATTTTTCGCCGATTGTGGTCATGATTTATCATGTTAACTTCGATCAGGTAATGATATTATCATTTATTGTTGAACACAAAATTTTTGGTTCAAAAATTATTTATTTTATTGTCAAGTTGGGGTAATCGGTCAGCAGATTTTGAACCTGGGTAAGCTCTTGACGGTCGGGTACACAGGTTTTAGTCCCAGGCCTACCAGCTGTCGTGACATAATAACTTTCATCTTCATTTTCATTTCAGTTCGTGGATCTGAAGGTGTTTGGATGTTCCGAGGTCCTCCAGAGACTGTGGAAAACTTCAACTTTCAAAGGTAAGTATTAGGCACTTCTAAGGGCTCTTCCCTAAATTGAGGTACATGCATGAAGCAGGGAGGATTCTTTGATCTAAAATTCTTTTGTTTCTTCTACTTAAAAAATCCTTTGTCATTAAAATCCATTCATAAGGGGAGCTCTCCTTATTGATTTTTAACTGCTTCACTGAGTGTGATTTTATGTATAGTTGTTGGATTTAATTCTTGAACGCGTACTCAGAGCCTTGTGCGTACACGCGAACTAAACAACCTTGAAAATATACGCTCGCGTCAGGGATCACTGCGTATTTGCTATAAACACGCGTTCACGAATTAAATCCAACATTAATAGTTTCTATATGATTTATTGGCATATTGATTCAAACTAACTACTTGAAAATCAGGGGTTGTCAATAAAGGTATTGTAAAAAAAGCAGTGCTCCTTCCTGGTCTAATCTGGAGCGCTTAGTGAGCCAGGATTCCTGGGGGAAAGAGGGTTTGGTAATATAGGGAAGAGCCCTAAAGGAATTCAATTCTAAAGGAGTGCCTTTCACGCATGGGACCTGGGTTGATTCCTAGTGTGCGTACGTTACTGTAGCAAAATCTGTGAATTTTTGCTTCTAGACATTTATCAGACTTACTTGTTTGAGCATCTGGTCAGATTAGTCTAGATTTTCTGCTGCTCGCATGAAGTAATTAGAGTTGGGTAAATATTTCATGAGTGATTGTCGTTTTTTTGAGCGGACAGTACCATATGTCAGTTCAGCAGAACTCACAATTCGGATATGATCTGAATTTGGATACCTCACGTATCAAAAATCTATCAAAATTCTGATACCCATATCAGATTTAGGATAAGGAGGATATCCAAATTCTGATATGCCTGCGCAGGTAACAAATCGATAGCGCAAGGTGGCAAGTATGTGTGGCAAATCTTTCTTGCATCTACGATAAATGTACCTGTGATAATGTCATTTCCATCAATGCAAATTCCATTGAACAGCTTCAAAACATGTCCTGACCACAGAAAGCAACATAATTTGGCAAAAACTTAGTTAGAATTAGATGACAAATGATGATAATGTTATTGACTTTTTTACATACCGCAAATTGGTGCACGACAAAGCTGAATATATTCATTTCCCTGTTCATTACCATGACTGCTGTGCACTTGAAATCATACTTGCCAACTGTTCCTATTTAAGAGGAACGGTTCTGTTTTTGGAAAAAGAAAAAGGTAATTTTTACCAATCCGTTCCTCTTTTTGTAAAACTCACCCTATAGTAAAGTATAGGAACATGGGAAATGTTCCTCTTTTTGGACAAAAATGTGCCCATTTGTCCCTCTTTCCAGTTTTCAAATGTTGGCAAGTATGTGAAATGATGATGTAGCTGAAGCCTTGATTTAGCCTTACTAATTCAGGGATCATCTAGAACTATTAACAGTGAATAGGGAATTTCCCATCGTGAATTGTGTTCATTTATGTACATATTTCAACCTGTTTCAGCTGTGTTAACTTTTGTATCCAAATTCAGATTGATCCAAATTGTGAGTTCTGCTGTACAGAACATTCAACAGTCATACCTGTACATCATCAGGCCAAAAAAAATAAATTGTTATGTTGCCCTCAGCGACCGACCCTATTCAAAAATTTAAAAAAAAAATATTAGGGTCGGGAAAGCACCCAATTTTGCTCAGA